>WHYT01016218.1:0-89273 GCA_009806455.1 Tetrax tetrax
GCTCCCCTCAGCCCCCTCCTCACTGATACACTGAGCATGGTGCCACATGGGATGGAACAGCCCTTGGGCCAATTTGGGTAAACCACCCCAGCTGTTGGCTAATGAATAACCTATCCCACCTGTGTGCTCCAGCCATAGGGGCCACCAGCTCCAGTTGCCCTCCCAGCTGAGGTGAATGTTAACTCTATCCTAGCCAGAAGCAGGACACTTTGGAAAGCAAATAAATATGTGTATTTGCTGATAACAAGTAAATGTTGTCTGTAAGAAAGCAGCAGGGCAGCAGCAGATTGAATTGACTTGTTGGAAGAGCAACAGAAGTTCTTTATAGGACTATCTCCAGCATTTCTTCTTATGTTACATAATCTTTTTCTTTATCTTTGCATGAAATGTTTCCTTTGTAACCTCTATGGAATAAATTTGGACTGAATTTTGGAAAGTGTCTGACACAGTTTTTTTTTTCTCCTTACAGGGCTACATGGATGTATTTTGGTAAGGGAATCCCTGCAGTTGTCCATAGTCCTTACCCTATAAGGATGTATTTCATGTGTCACATGTTCAGTTGAGAAATGACATATAACCTCCAGTGGCCACCTTGTATTTCTCAGGATATCCTATTTCAAGGTACAGAAATTCTTCTGGCACATCTTCCTGATTATTTGCCTCATTTTTTATGGGTTTCTTTGCATCTGTTGCAATTATGGAATTGGCTGAATGGCCGCACTCAGAGAGTGGTAGTCAATGGCTCAATGTCCTAGTGGAGACCGGTCACGAGTGGCATCCCTCAGAGGTCCGTGTTGGGCCCGGCCCTGTTTAACATCTTTGTCGGTGACATGGACAGTGGGATAGAGTGCACCCTCAGCAAGTTTGCCGATGACACCAAGCTGTGTGGTGCCGTTGACATGCTGGAAGGGAGGGATGGCATCCAGAGGGATCTTGACAGGCTGGAGAGGTGGGCCCGTGCCAACCTCATGAAGTTCAACCAGGCCAAGCGTAAGGTCCTGCACCTGGGTTGTGGCAATCCCAGGCACAAATACAGGCTGGGGGGAGAATGGATGGAGACCAGCCCTGAGGAGAAGGACTTGGGTGTGCTGATTGACAAGAACCTCAACATGAGCTGGCAATGGGCCCTTGCAGCCCAGAAGGCCAACCGCGTCCTGGGCTGCATCAAGAGGAGCCCTCTACTCTGCCCTGGTGAGACCCCATCTGGAGTTCTGTGTCCAGTTCTGGAGCCCCCAACATAAGAAGGACATGGACCAGTTGGAGAGGGTCCAGAGGAGGGCCACAAAGATGATCAGAGGGCTGGAGCACCTCTCCTGTGAGGCCAGGCTGAGAGAGTTGGGGCTGTTCAGCCTGGAGAAGAGGAGGCTCCGGGGAGACCTGATAGCGGTCTTCCAGTACCTCAAGGGAGCCTACAGGAAAGATGGGGAGAGACTGTTCAGTAGGGCCTGTTGTGATAGGACAAGGGGTAATGGTTTTAAAATTGAGGGAGGTAGATTTAGATTGGATATTGGGAAAAAAAATTTTACAGTGCGAGTTGTAGAACACTGGCACAGGTTGCCCAGAGAGGTGGTTGATGCCTCATCCCTGGAAACATTCAAGGCCAGGCTGGATGAGGCTCTGAGCAACCTGATCTGGTTGGGGATGTCCCTACTCCTTGCAGGGGGGTTGGACTAGATCACTTTTGAAGGTCCCTTCCAACCCTAACCATTCTATGATTCTATGATTCAAAGTCAGTTAATATTTGTCCAAACCAATTTGTATCTGGAAGCATGAAGAGCAGAATTTCTTTGAAGACTTTAGGAAATGTTTTGTATGTAATGTATAAAATGGTGAATGAGGGGTACCAGTGACATCTAATTAGAGAAACAAAAGGAAATATGTTCAAGTGTAGAAATTCACAGTTGCAGAGCTATTGAATAGTACCCAGAAATATGCTTGGTCTGTGGCACTTAAAATATTGTTGAAGCTTACAGAAAAACTAGCTTTCCTCCCTCCCTAGCCCTTTGTAGAAAAAGATCATGAACTACCTGTAGCTGGGTCATCTAAAATTGTCTCATTGACCTCACTGAGAAATAAATAGACTCCAGAGAAAATATAAAGGAATCTATTTGTTTTTAATGATGACTCAAAGGACAGCTAACATGCAACCTACATCTTCACGCCTTTCTTCTGATTCCATCATTGTTAACGTGGTCTCTGGCATATGTTCATTGGACATGAGATAATTAAGAGCAATTAAGCATCTCATTTTGACTATAAGTGAACTATAAGTGAAGATAACATGGCTGTCTTCAGCAACACCAGAGTATGGGTGGGTATGCAGATTGAGGTATAGAGGGTCCAAAAGACAGCAGGGAATGCAGCAGCAGTATCAGTATATTGTCAGGGCCCTGAAAAGAGATTCGATGGCTGATAGGCTGGACTCTCTTTGCAGTGTCACTGAGCAGAAGACCAGTGGACTCAATGTGATAAAGGGAGCAGAACAATGGGCTCTAAGAAATGTGCATGTTGTGCTTTTTCAGATGTCTGCCTTTCACCGAAAAGTAAGATCAGCTGGAAAAACTTGGGATTTGGACTAGATAATCTTTAAAGGCCCCTGCCAACCCAAACCATTCTATGAACCAGTCAACATTTTATCCCCACTTAGGCAATACTTGGCATGGAAAGGTGCTGGCAAGTCTGATATACAAAGATAGGGGAAGTGTATCAGCAGTACTTTGATCCCAAAGGTAAACTAAAACATTTACATTCTGTAAACAATGTTCCATACATAAGTGTTTTAAATGGTGAGCTAACTATTTAGACTGGAATTTTGTCATTCCAAGTGTAACATAAATGAGGAACTAGAAGCACGAATAGCCATAGCTCTTAGTTCATCCTAAAAGTATCTAAGCAGTTCAAGTAAAACCCTGTTGCAGGACACTGTGATACTGAAGGCTAAGGAGCTTTCAAAGGGCAGCAACAACCTCACGGAAGATAAATTCTCAGAAGGCTGTTAAATACAAGTACTTTCAGATTCAAGATGTCTTTAGGTCACAGATCATTGGAGAGTGGGAAGTTATTT
The DNA here is from genome assembly GCA_009806455.1 of Tetrax tetrax. Lineage (NCBI taxonomy): Eukaryota > Metazoa > Chordata > Aves > Otidiformes > Otididae > Tetrax > Tetrax tetrax. The sequence continues at coordinate 3,065 of WHYT01016218.1, forward strand.
TGAGGAATTACCATTATATGTTGGACATTCCCATACTATTCTCTCGTCATCTTCTGTTGGCCACACCTGTACATAGGATGCACAGCTAAATGCAACTTTGGTCCATTCTAGGACGGGACATTAGGGTCTCATATCCTTGAAGGACTTCATTTTAACTTGGCCTCATGTCACAGGAGTCTAGCCAGAATCAATATTTATCCTGTAATGGATAAATAAAAATCTGATTTAATATGGTTTGAGCTTCAATGCACGTCGTATTATGCAATGTTTGTTTAAAGTACACAGTTAAGCTCATTCTCAGATTACAGCTGGTGAAAGGATCAGTTTTAAGACTTTTATGTCACTCTTCTGTTTGCTTAGCTGACAATTATACTTAAAAGTGGAAAGATTTAGCCTACCCTAGATGCATGTACTTGTAGGGACTGTGAGTACAGTTTAATATTATCTTATGAAGAATGAATCATGTCAATTCTGTCAAATCATCCCAAAGCCTTTCAGGCTAAGAATTTGACTTGTTGCCAAAGGCTATATTTTTATGAGAATTTGAATTAAAATGACCTTATAACTTTTAAGAAAAAATGGTTGGGAAAACAGTTTCTTCCCCCCTTTTTATAGCTATTATGATTAGGACTTAATTACTGAAGTCATATCTCAAGCCTTGCCTTAGTTAGGGCTTTAATAGGCATGATACAATTCATATGAGTTTTATCCAGTTGTATTTTCTTCTGCATGATTGAAAGAGTAAAATAATGTAAAAATTTTCCACTACAGAAATTGTTATCATTATTTATTATATAAATGATACAAAATTACCAGAATGGAAACCACAGCTACCACCAGCCCACTGTTGCCTTATATGTATAGGTAGTTGAGCTGAATACATCACTGGAGTAAGAAGTAGAAATTTCACCTCATTATTTGCCATTGAACACAGAGAATTGCATAAAAGCCCAGATCACTACAGAGCATGGGTGCAGCCAGGAGCAGAAGAGGTGAGTCGTGTCTCCTGCTAATGTTGGGCAGAGTTGCAATCCAATCAGAAGTAAAATCTCCTGTCACATACTTGGTTCTTAACATCAAAAGAGACTTTATTTCAACAGTTCAGCTGCTGAAATAGACAGGTTGAAGCAATATGGGAGCAGTGACACAGTCTTTTTGTTATGGCAGATATTTAAGCACATTCAATAGAGGAGATTCTCGTTAGCCACCCTTGTCCACTCAGTATCACAGAAACACAGTGTGTTTGAGGTTGGAGAAGACCCCTGGTGATCATTTAGTCCAACTCCACAGCTCAAAGGAGTCACCCAGAGCGGGTTGCCCAGGACTGTGTCCAGATGGCTTTTGAATATCACCAAGGACAGAGATTTCCCAGATCAGATGTTTGCCATATGATACATATAAAGCATACTTGAAATATCATGCAATGAACACAATCTTATTGCTTACTGGGTGTAAGACTGGTAGTCTTACTGCCATGAGTCACTGCAGAATGACTCAGTATTTATAGAAGGTATGGAATGAGCACCACTGAATGTACATATATTTCATTTATGAGACCCAGTTTGGAACATAGGAATAGTTTGAAATAAAGCTAGTGACATGGTATTGGTGAATTTGTATGCAAAGATACAGGGGAAATGCTGTTATTATAAGACTGCTCTGGAGCATTTCAGAGTATTTTCTGATCAAACTTAGTTTCCTCAGAAAAGTTCTCATCAGCTATACTGCTGATACCTAAAAGAAAAAAAGCAGATTATGGATGATGCATGACATGAATCTTGTATTCTGAGAGAGCAGATCTATCTTCTGTCCTCCATACAGAGGACTATGATGTTAGAGAAAGTTTCAGGCATTTTGATTTTAAAAAGAATAGAACTGAGAATACTGCCTGGTCCCAAAGATAAAATTCTACTGAATTCTAATGAATGTATTTTTGTGGGAAATGAATAATTTTATTAGACCCTGCTGATAAAATTAGGCTTAGAATCCTTTCACTGACAGCACCGCATTCTGGAAACCAAATCAGTTGAATTATTTTGTTTGAGCCCATTTTTGCCCTGAAGCTGATATTGAGGAAAATAGAAGACAAAATATTTGTGAAAAACATAACTATTTCAGCATTAAGTAAAGGATTTTAGCTTCTTTGCATTCTTATTTTTTAACATTTTTGCCCTAAGGCCAAAAGTTTATCCCACTTTATATGGTGATCCACTACAAAACCATTATAGTCAGTGAAGAGATATAATCACTGCTAGTGTTTCATTTCTCTCATCCTGAAACAGACAACTAAAATGAGTCCCATGAATTGCCTCCCTGAAGTACCAATGTCTCTTGGCACACTTGTGGAACAGAATCGCCATTAATTGCTCAAAAGCACATCTCTGTCTAAAGAGCCTTCAGCCACCACCATCCGCTTGTCTCAGGGTTAGCAAAGGGGCACAGTTGCTGTAATTTGTGCTCAAGGAGTGCAAAAGTAGCTTTCACTCTTGGTGGTGTAGCGGATGAGGAGGTTCAATGAAAGGCAGAGCACTTGTAATAAGGTGGAACTTCCCTGGATCTCCCAGATCAAGACACAAATACTCTGTCCTTCATACTGCATTTTTTCACCTGTCACCTCTCTGTTTTTCTTTGTATCTATTGCAACTATGTCCTGCAGTACCTGGAAAATGCAGTCATTCTGTGAAACAGGTAAGAAATGGCTTTTAAAAACCCCACCACTGGGCAACTGCATCACCTCATGCTGAAATTTTGAAGAGTTTCCAAAGGGAAAAGAAAAATATCTGGCATTTTTTCTGTATAAATGGAGAAAGAAGAAATTATGAAAAAAAGTATGAAAAAAAAAGGTAGAAGGAAGAATTATCTTGGCAGTTGCTACCCAGAGTGTACATTTCTAATACCTCTCAAAAATAACTGTTGCAAACAGTTTGAAAGAAGGATGAGTCGGGGGAAAAAAAAAAAAAAAAGGAAAAGAAGGGAAAACAAATCTGGACAACACTGGAATAGATTTTGAGTCTTTGCAATGGATTCAATCACGCTGAAGCTCACAGACTGGACATTTACTCTATGATAATGCTTGCATCTGCTGAGAACAAGTTTCTTCCTGCTGTGCAGCACAGGTACACGTAAGTACCTGATAAGAGCACTTGCCCTTCTTCAGAATTAATGAACTTCTGATCAGTGAACTTTCCACACTGCATCAAACACACAGAGAGGCTGATTTTTGCATTATTAACAGTGGTGGCTCTGTGTAACAGAGGAGAAAATTACTTTGCAGACATTTTCAAAGACAAGTCGGATGTTTTGTCAAATGTAGGATGTCTTCGAAGACAATGTCATACATTAAAGTTACCAAGTTTTGCACTATTATTTCTATTTTAGTGTATTCCACCTCATTCTTCTTAATTTCTTGCTACACTATGACACAGTGTTCTGGCTAACATTACATCTCTGCACCTGCTGCTGTTTTCTCCAATGGAGAACTGTTTCTGGTCTTTTCCCCTCTACACAAGTCTGATAAAGCAGGTTCAGATCCAACATTTTGAGACTCCTGAAGAGCAGGATCGTCAAATGCAAGAAGAATAATTTTCAAAAATAATCAAACCAAAAATTAACACCATAAGATAGATTTCCACAGTGACATATTCATATGTCCCGTGGTTTCACGTGGGAATCATGGTACAACAGAAAACACCTTTCAGAGGTCGAAAACTGACTATTACAATTGTATCAACCCCTGAGTCCTTCCTCTACCTCACAGAGCTCTCATTGTACTCAAGCCTGAAATACAAAGCTAGATTTTTTTTTCTTTAAACTTCACATTAGGACACCAGCCAAATATCTGAGGGTTGTTATTTTTATGTTCAGATGTGTTAGCATATGGATTTTTTTTATAATCAGCACACACCCAACATTTCCTCTCCAGATGGTTATGGGAAAAACCCTAAAAAACCTGTTTTTATTTACCTCATCTATCGCTGATTTTGGAAGACACTTAGTTATCATGCCAAGAGACATAGCATGAAACCTAAAGAACAGCCTTACTCCTTTGCTGACAAGTGAAGCTATTAAATGTAGAACACCAGAAGAAAGATTTTGGAAAAGCCCAAAGAAATAGGTGAAAAACTCCCTTAAAGAAAAAAACAGAGGAATGTGAATCTACCATTTTACGGACTACATAATCTTCCCCGCCTATACAGACATTGTATATTGTATAATTAGAATTATTTTGTATTACTTTTACTATTGGATTTTCTTAACCCCTTTAGGTGGTTTTGGTTGTTTGTTTGTTTGTTTTTTGGTTTTTGGTTTTTTTTTTTTCCTGGAGAGAAAGAAAAATAGAAGGGTACATCTGATTGGACACTTGGCTTTCTCTGTGGTTTTTTTAACAACTTGTTTTCTTCTAGTTTTATGTCACACTGGATAATCCATATTTTGACCTTTGTTAATACCTGATGTCTTGATTTTGTTTTCTTAATGAGAAAAAAAGATCATTAATATTTGTGCTGTTACCTAACAATCTGTGCAAGTTATTGTTTAATATTCATTTTAAAGTTGCATTAAGTCAGCAGTAATATTTGAAAACGTCCTTTTGTTACATGACATCCCAAGAAGACTCCATTTCTACAGGTACTTCAAAGGGTGAAAAATGTTCTCCACTCCAATCAGATAACCATTTTGAAACTAAATTGCTGCCTTCTACACTTGTGTGCACTTGTCCTAACAGCTGCTTTTAATGAGGAGAATTATGGCTTCCCATTCATAATCAGTACTTGTAAAAGTTCCATTATGTGCAAAGTGACAATTGTTATTGAAAAATTTTATTCAAAAAGTGAGCAATAATAGTTCTGGTTCACCACTTTTTTTTTGTCACTTGTGTTAAACAACACTAACATCTCCCAAGTTGATTTTATAAAGTGTCTTATCCACCGGATTCCAAAACTGCACAGTGCTCTTTGTGGAGCCAATTACTTGTATATGCAGTTAAACTTTGCCTTCACACAGGAAAACCAGCAGCAGCATCACTGAGGAGAGAAATGCTGGGAAATTCTTCAAGCAGACATCTTTGGAGCAGATCGCGGGTGCAACAAAGCACAACCCTGCACCCACAGAGATTAAACCTTTAAGTCCACAACGTGAAGTTCAGTAGCATATGGGTCCACGTGCATGGGTATGTAAGCAGGATAACTCTGCCACTCAATGAAAACCATCTCCCTGACTGCATTTAGTGTAGACCTGCCCTCAATTTCCTCCCAAACCTTGCACCGCTGGAGGTACACTTTATTCCCTCTTGTTTTTATCAAGTCAATTTATTTATATGGAGACTCCCTGTTCCCTACCCATCTTCTGCAGAAAGTATTTCCACAATTAATCTAGTTCCACCAGTATCCAAAATACAGATTTCTTTTGAAGTTCAAAAGGAACAATCATGTATCTGATCTGACCACATATACAGAACGTGGAATTTTTCCCAGTTTCCCATGTTAAGACCAACAATTTGCTTTGAACTGAATGGCCAGCAGAGCAGCAGTCGCCTACTTCTACTTTTATTTCACCAAAGTGCAGTTTTCAAGACTGCACAGCATCACACTCTCAGGTGGATGCACCAGCTTGGGTTACTGCTGGTTATAGAGCCTTTTTACAGACCTCCATTAGGCAGTGTAAAGAAGGCTGAAAACAACCAATGTCATATTGTGGATATGATAAGAAGGAGTCTAAAAGCTCTGGAAATGGCTGGATAGCATGGCTGTCCAACAGCCGTAATTCCAGAAGGTTGAGTTTGCCTCCAGGTGGGTAGAAAGAAACTACCTGCACTTTACCAGAAGTTTGTTGAAGCCAATACATGGCTTCAGAAAATGTTTCCATTTGAAAAATTGTTAGTTTTCAAATAAAATTTGTTTTATCAAACAACCTCTGACTGCTTCCAGCTGTTACCCAGCTCCTCTGTCGATGCACCAGGCAGGCACCTGCTTCTTCCAGCCCCTCTCCTTCCCATGCCTGTCTGCAGCCCAGCATGTTCAACACTCTCGAAGCTTGTCTTCCTCACTGTCACTTAGTTCCTGATGCACTTTCTCCCTGATTTCCCTCACTCACCACCACCACATCCACTCTTTTCTACCTCCCGCACCCCAGAAAAGCCCTTCACATCCACTACTCCCCCGAGCTCCACCGAGAGCCTCCTACCACAGAGCAGTAGCATAAGGAGCAGTTGACAACCCCTCAAACAGGGTAGAGTCTGGAATAACGATATGGGGGGGATCAGAAACAACACAGTTAAATATGCCTGTCCTACAGCCTGTGTATGGGGAAGCACTGCATGGTAATTTATTGATTATTTTGGAAAGCTGTGAAGGCTTTGTTTCATCTCAAGGCAGAGTGGGAAATGTCGAAACTTGAAGGACACAGCAGCTAAAAATCATCACACTGGAAAAAGCTACAAAGACGTAGGTGGGGTGTAATGTTTGCAAAACATTATAATCAAAATATTTTAGCAGATAGCATTTCATTTCTTTCATTTCTTCGCACGCATGATCCTTGCTGGATTTTGAGCAATAAAAACAATACATACCTATTAGAATAATTTTCTTCTTGTTATGCTCACTCTAAAACTTTTTGGAGTCTGATCCCTAACCTGAAAGAAAACCCAGAAGGTTGTCTGACATCTTCACGCCATCTACTGTCTTCCACAGATCTTCACATTCAACTCACACATTTTTTTTTGATTGCACAGAGCACTGATTAGATGTTTTCATAGATATATAGATTATGGTCTTGTTCCTGAGGCATCACAGTCGGCTCAGAACCCCATCTCACATTTTTTCACTTTCTTTTCCCTCCTATTACCACAGTCAAATTGACCTCCAATAGGTCACAGCCTATTCAGGATTTCACCAAATTATTTCCAATCCTTTAATAAGTCACTTCCCCTTGGTTTTAAAATGTTCCAATGCTTAATTACTTTGGCTTTTAAAAGTATGCCTTGTTTCTAATAATTTTTATCCCCAAATAATGTACTGGTTTTCCTCAGAGATGGAACGGGGTCTTTAAGAAGCCAACACAATGAAAAGATAACATTCTTTGTGTTTCCACAAAGAGAGCCTACACAGTAGTCCATGCATTCCCAGGCTACTTCCTGGATGTGAAATGTTATATAATTAAGCACCTTCCTCAGAGCTGAAGAAAGGACCAGTGTCTAAAAATGTCACCTCCAGCTGCTTGATACCAAATGCTTTGTGAGAGAAAGGCATCTTGCCTGAAGGCTAGAGATGTTCAGCTGAAAGCCCCTTCTAAGCACAATCAATATACAGCAAAATGAAGCGTGAGGCTACCAAAAACCATTACAGCTTAACAATTTTCTAAGACATTGGAAATTGATTTAAGGTGGCATGGCCATAACAGTAACTAACTTACCTTTAAAACTACAACCTACTTACACTTTGAATAAGATAAGTAAACACTTTTCCAGTCTGAATTAATATACTTGACGCTTCAGAAAAAAAAAAAATTGCTTAGGTTCAGCTCATTGTTTCTAATGGGAGGAAAAAAAAATAACAAACATCCATGGGAAAGCTGTTATTGGAGTGTCATGTAACAAAATATCAGCCATTAGAACAGCCATAAGGGAGAGAGCAAAAGTGCAGCTAGCTGAAATGCATTTCTGACAGTAACTAATACTGGATGTTAAGGGAAAAAATATATGTAATGGTAGAGTCAGAGAGTAATTGTTTCCCTTGCTCATACACCAGCTCTTCAACAATCAGCAGCTGTGAGTTCCTGAGGTGATGGATGCACTCCAGCTACATTTAACAGCCACCAGTGGACAAATTCTTCATGATTTTTCCTATCTTCTTTTGTCTAGCTATGTGAACTTTAGTCTCCACAGCAAAAAGCATTTGTTGTGCAAAAAGCATTTTTTTGTACTGTGTCTCCATTATCACAAGCATGATACCATCTATCTCAATCACTCTATAAAGTCTTCTAAGCAAAAAGGTAGCTAGAAACTCAACTTCCTAATGTAAAAACCTGTAAAGAGAAAAATGCTTTGAAAATAATATAAATGCCTTTTACAAATCTCTTTTTAAAAGGCAAAAACTCATTCCTTTTTCCTTGATAAATTATATTTATCATGAATTTGCAAGTCTAAAGGATCACAAGAGGAATGTGCTACCAGCAAGCCATGACTAACCAGGTACAAAACACACCAGTTACCTTCTCCCTGGGTTCACCATATGGTGCTCAGCCTTCCTAAGGACAGAACCAAAGCGAATAGGTATTTACATGTCTTAAGAGCTAGTAGATGTGGTTTTGCTTTATGGATTCAAACCAGAGATGAAAAACTTACCATAACACTGTGTGTGCTCTTAATGCTTTTTAGATATTGACACTCTTTAGGCATACTATACACAACCTACAAACTGTGTTTTATACACATGTATGTATATAGATATAATAGTTAGATTTTTTTTTTCCTTTTAATTTGGCAATTCTGAAACTATTCTAAGTGGAATATCATTCAATGCCCATTACTGCAAATAAGACTGAATCAATTTATGGTAAACAGGGAAACTGCTATTTCCCTAAAAAGTTAGCTTGGATATTTCCAAAGCTTTTCTTGTTACTGTTATCCTTTATTCGGGTTTACATATTTTAAATGTCAGCCTCCTACACTTGAACACAACACAGAAAGTATTTTTCTTGCAACACTAATTGATGGTGCAAAATTGTCTTTACTAGTGCTTAAAAGGAAATTCATACAGCATATAGAAGCGTATTTCCACATTGGTAAGATTGAACAGATCTCTGATATATATTTGCATAGTTCAAAACAATGATGTCATAACACAGCACTGGTTGAAAACATTTGATAGAGCATCTTTTATTAGAATATGCTGTTTCTGTCAAAACAAACTATTTTGTAGGATCTTGTCTTTTTTTTTAATAAAAGCAGATATATATGAAAGATTTACATCACATCAAACTCAAAATACAATATTTGGGATTGGCTCCTTTCTGGAATATTGCCCTGACTTCCTCCTTTTATATTGTTTAAACTCATTGATATTTCATTAATCTAACACATTATGTGAAATACTTTACATTTTTTCAGGCAGCTTAACTCTGACACTTCTTAACTTTATATAACTTTCCCAGATTTATTCAGGTATTATGGCTATAAACAGAGTGTTATAGTTTCGTTTAATTAAGTTTACTTGTTTTTTCACCCCTGATAGAATTTACCTTACTTGATAAATGGTTGGCAACTGCAGCTTTTTGTCCACTTCGCTCTCCTCAGACATGGTGCAGTCTGGTACTTTGCCATTAGATGTCACTCTGGACCACGCAAAAGCAGATCAAAGCATGAACTAGCATCTTCCCATCAGCAAATAATAACCTCAGTTTAAAAACAAGAGATATGTCTTCCAAGACTGCACCTTACTCATGTGCCCTCTCCATTACATAGACTTTAGCCTCCACCTCCACGTTCCTCTGCAGCTACTGGTGCTGACACAACAGCACACACTGGAAAGCGGGCCAGGCTTCACGCAGCAAAAACTCCATCCTGTCCTCCTTTCATTTCATGAAGAAAAAATTTCTAAGGTCCATAGTTTTCAATCATACAGAGATACAATGAAAAAACATAGCTGTGGGGTGCCTCCGGGAGGGGTGACAGGCAATGCTGAGCATGGTGTCCAACCTTAGAGGAAATAATCGAGCAAACAAGATGGTTGGTGGATTAGATCTGAAGCCAACTGACTGGCCACTCTACTCTTGTATTGCTTCTTAGGGGTTCTGCTTCCTTTAGTCTCTTTGGTTGGTTGGTTTGTTTGTAGTTTTCTCCTCACTGAGTTGTTCCCAGTGAAGCATTTCAACAGCCTTGTTGCAACTCCCCCAGGGGAACCGGGGAGTGATGGTAACTTTGATCTTGGGAGAAGAGATAGTGGTGGCAAGGTGAGGCACTCCCACGTCTTTGGGATGGATTCTGCTGATGCTGAAATCCTGGGAGGAAAAAAAAAAAACCACATATAGCATTTTTGTGGCAGCAGGATCAGAGTCTTATTGCGCTTACGCTATTTATTATATTCCCAACCTTCCGGTCTACAGCATCATGGCCTTTTATGTATAAAATGCAGGGAGCATAGCCACCGTATCAAAATAGGACAAATTTTAAAAGTCCCCAGATTTCCTGCTGACATGACTACATTGCACACAAGAGCTCTGGAGTTTTGGGGGCATCCTGGAATTTCAGCCAAAGGGAAAAGTCCTGCTTGAGATAAGAATTTTGCCCATTGCCACATAGTTCCACTATTTCTAAGCAGCTCACAAACAGCTGAAGGTGGGACATCTTTGAAGTACCTTGTAATCCAATCATCTTTATGTATTTTTAGGCAAAGCGCTTCAGATGTCACAGCAAGATAGGCCTGGATTAATTTAAAAGGAAATGAAAGAGGATTATAAAACCCCAGAGGTTATTAAAGGTTCTGCTTTCTGTTAGCAGAGGTATTATACCCTCTCAGAAACCACACTACATACCCACACGCAGGTGGAAAGCCAAAAGCGGAGAGGTTGTGGATATAAGCCCTGAGAGCCACGTGCGTAACATTCACTTTGAATCCAGTGAGAAGCATAGCACTGTCAAGCTTAGGGCTCACATACCAGAAATTACAGCCTTCATTGGAGAACTTAGCCCAGAAACCAATTACACAGGGAAGCAACTTTTATCCCTTCTGCAGAGATGCACACACAGAGCACAAGTTTCTGAGGGTCACATCTCATGGCTGTGCTGTTTTAGGGGGCTCCTAGTGTGCCCAAGACAGACAAAGTGACAATCCTGAAGACAAATGCCAAGGATGCAGGAGTTCTGCAAAAAAAAATACATTCAATCCACCAAACATCTGTTCTGAGTCCAGCCTTGTGTGCAAATATTGACTTGATATCAGCATCAGGTGGGGAGTGTTCTTTGGGGTAGGAATAAAGCATTTCAAACTGAGGTGGCCCATTTTCCAGTAGGAAACCAACACTTTTCAACTTCTGACTGTCACCATCACCTTCACCATGGCAAGGGGCAAGCTGCTGCTCTGCATGCTGGAAAAAGGATGGCTGAAGATGCACTGCAACTGTTCTGCAGAAAACCTGCTGTGTGATTCAGCTGGTGTCCTTGAAGGCTCTGAGGGTTTGTCTGAGACAGTTCTCTTCTTAGCCAGAAAGACAGCAAAGTGTATCTTTTTTTTTCAGCAATGTTAGAAAGGGAAGTGAACATCGCCTACTCCATGACACCCTCATGAGTCTCATCTTCTTTCCTCATTTTCCCACATTCATCCAGAGGATAACCTCATCCCAAATCTCTGTCATAGAATAGCACAGCAATGCGTGCCATCTCCTCTGCATTTCACCTTACATGGTGGAGAGAAGAGATAATGTAATTCATTTCAACATTGCTTCCAGAGGACTAGAAAGACAAAGACTTCCTGTTGCTACCTTAATTTGATGTCCTCAGAGGGGTGGATTACTGTCTTCTAGCCAGGACGGATCTGCAATGGAATACACTGATTAGCAAACAGAAAATGTACACAAAGCAAATCCAGCCTTCCGAATTTTCTCTAGGAAGAGCTTTGCAGGATTTACACAAGAATTTGCTTGCACAGAAGGAGATTTGAGCATCTAATTTAAAACATCCTGTTCTGTGAAGATGAAATATTTCTTTGGGTGCCACACATGCAGAGATGCTTTGGTTTTTGCAAGTGTTTCTGTGTTCATCCTTAATCTGTATTGCAGCTGGTGCATCAGTGTTATTTTACAGGTATTAAAAACATCCAGCGGGGTAGCTGCTAGCTAAGGTTTCAGACTCTTGATAACAGATGGCAGATGTTCTTCTTGGTAGCAACGAGGATAGCAGCTGTCTCTGTTTTGGAAGAGAGAATGGAGAAAACTTGATCCACACTGATGTTTGGAGAGGGCTAGTCTTAGGCTTCCGGCATATCTAGCAAGATTTTTAAAAGCACTAATGTCTCACTTAGGTCAGAAGAGTAGGGCAAAAAAAATCTACCTTGCTGCTTACAGGGGTCTGGACACTAACTTCTCCAACTTCACAAGGCAAATTCTGGGTAAGGGTTTCTGCACTGGGACCATGTATCTACTCTGTTGAGAAGGAGCTCTTGAAGAACCATATCTATACAGAAGACAGAGAAAATTTATCAACACACCAGGGAAGAGGAATATGGGAAGCAGGAATGGAAAGCTCAGTAAAAGGGAAGAAAAAGAGTCTGTTCTACTTGATCCTGCTTTACTCTAAACCTGCTGCAGAAGGCATGGATGTGAGAGCATTAGGCCATCTCTCAGGCAGGCTTGCACCTGCTCTCGGGGGACACCCCAAGCCATGGCACTGCGCAATGAGCTAGCACCACACATGACAAACAGCGTGGCTGTGTCAGAGCAGCACGGAGGCACGAAAATGCTCAGGGACACCAATACAATGGCACTCACACAGTCCTGCTAGGACTTGAAAGAGTATCTCTGGATGTAACAGCTCACTCCAGATCTCAAAAAATGGCACAGTGCTCCCATGCTCATTGAGAACAGCCTCTCCTCAGACTGAAGAATATCAGATTTGAGAGATGCAGACAGGAGAAGGACAAGCCACCAAATCCAAACATGACCTGGATAAGTTCAGTTAAACCCTTAAGTGACTTCTCATTTCCTTTATTTCTCTCCATGTCATTCAGGATTCCCGATGGTGTTATTGATTTTTTTCCTAAAATCATTCTTAAATATCTAGCTGTGGAAACACTTTCAAATAGATGCTGCTTCTTCAAACCCCTTCTCCAAGCTTCAGGTTAACTTAACGTAGCAGGGCAGTCAATTAGGCAAAGCTTTGACTGAGACGTAGAAATGCCTGCCCCTTGCTGTCCTAAAAGTCATGCTTACCTTGTGGCAGTGCTTTACTTTTCTGGTTCTCACACCAATACATTTGGCAGTACCTGTGTACCAGTGCATCACGGTCTACAGTGTTGTATAAACATAATAATTACAAAAGCCCCCAAGTGAAGGGTAAAAGCTCCTCTGAAATTCTTTCACCAACTCTTTGGCATTGGTATTTCAGAGAACACACACGCCCACAACACCAAAGCACAATTATCTCAGTCAGCGGAACAAGAGCGCTAGCAATTTCTGCAGTTGTGCTGCACCCACTCCCAATGGCAGCATGTATGTTGTCCAGAAAACCTATTATCAATCACAGAAGACTGTTTTACAAGCAATAGGTCAGGCTCAGACCAAGCTTAATTTCCTGGCCATTTTTCAAGCTGGATTCAGGCACGGTTAAAGTGGACCTGGCTCAATAGCTTTAATAGAGATATAATTTATATGTAGGGAATACTGAGTCATTGCCACGCAAAATTTTCAAGCAGTGCCATATCTGAAATACACTCTAGTGTTACTTGTGCTTCTCCAGGAATTAGAGAGTGGCGTCCTTTGGGAGAATTCCTCTGCTGTCTCCATCTTGACATAGATTTAACCCAGCACCCTCTTGGCCTCTGTCAATTCTGTAAGCTCCTCTACTCCTGTCCATTCAAGCAAGCCCTACAGAATACCTCTGAAGCTGAGTATAAGAACATTCAGCAGCAGGTGAGACTCAGGATGCTTATTTTATAGCCTGGCACAGGTGGGAAGAGCACCTGGTATCATGCAGCCAAAAGGACAGCAAGACAAGTAAGAGATGCCTTGTATGCTCACATTCTTACATCAGAAAGACATGTGGAAAGAGAATGAGGCCATGTGGATCTCCTGTGGTGAGGGATGAGACCTTATGTACAGTAGTAGGTACAGAACATAGTAGTATGTATCTCACACAATGCCAAATCATCTCATGTCCAATTAACTGTGTTATATGTCTTTTTTGCAGTCAAATTATGATTAAGTAGTTGGACATGGGGTGTTGATATTAATTTATAATACTTCAAGTGCTTTCAAGAACATGGTATTTTATAAAAAGCTCTAGCTACAATTTCCTGTCCTCTGTCTTTCCCAGGCATTCACATGGGAAAGTATTTTGCAATCAAACTAGTCTAATAAAAAAAAAAAAACAATTAAGAACCTAATCAAGGAATCTTCATGGGCATCTGACAATAAACACGAATTTGCTGAAGAGGAATACATTGTAGAGAGGATGACAGGCAAAGTTAGGACATAGATAGTGTATATACGTGTGTGTTTGTTCACAGCAAATTCACACACAAAAAAACTGTGAACAGAAATGTTAAACAAAGCACAAACTCCACAGCCTCAGTAGCAGAGGAATTAGAGATCAGCTATGCATCTCCCATTCATCTTCCCCATCCCGGAATGTGCAATATGTGCTTTAGCCCATCCCATTGCTGAGCACACAGTCAGTGTTCCAGCATGCTTGTAAGTTTTCCATTTGTTTTTCCACAGCTCGCTAATGACTTATAACTGCCCCGATCACCACCCTGCTGCAAAGAGGGTGATGAATTCAGCAGACCCTACATGTAAATGGCAAAGCGTGTTAAACACTGTTGGTACTGATATGCAACTGGAGTTTTGTAAACCTGCTGGTGTTGCACAACTTACTGAAAATACAATATCACAGAATGAGCACCATCTTCCTGCCAGCACAGCTCTTCTTCCGCAATATGCCTATGAGCAAAGAATCATTGTCTGTAAAATAATTCAATTTTATTCAGTAGCTAGCTTAGTTAACTTTCACAGGAAAGAAAGAAGTGAAAAATAAATAAATATCACTATTTCAGTCTGCCACTGCTCTTTTTAGACATGAAAAATATGTAGCAAACGCTTTGTTCATGAAAAAAGTTTGCCATAATATTGCTCCACTGATGCATTTAGTAATACTACAGTAGTATGATGTACACCAGTAAATTTTGCCAATTTATAGGGCTGAAGCAATCTCTGCTGTGGTTTTATCACTGACCTAGCTATGGGGCCCAGATAGGCCCCAGCTTTGGGAAATGGAGACACAACTGAAGCTCTGTGATTAATTCTTTCAGGGTAGACTCAGCAGGAAAGCATGCTCCCCAAGGCGTGTTTTGTGTATGTTTGCTCCCTCTTATAAACAGAAGCAAAGCAATGGTTGAAACACAGGGTTCAGTATATGGGTTTTCATACACTTCCATCCCAGCAAAAAGAAAGGATTTAACATTATCAGAATGAAACAACGAATTTCACAAGGCTGCTTCTCCCATCTCAGATGTCGCTGATATTGATGTGCTTCTGTGAGGAAACACGCATCTGCACTTTCTAAAAAAAAAGTCATTTAAGTGGAAATATTTCCCAGCCTCCACAGTGCTCAGTGTGATTCTTATA
Organism: Tetrax tetrax; assembly: GCA_009806455.1. NCBI lineage: Eukaryota > Metazoa > Chordata > Aves > Otidiformes > Otididae > Tetrax > Tetrax tetrax. The sequence goes on from WHYT01016218.1 coordinate 18,395, forward strand.
CACCATCATAGAAACCTTATTAGTTCACAAAATTTGCAAAAATATCCCCACTAACTGTTCAGGTCAATGGAGCAAACTATCTACCCCATTTCATCTTTCCTAGAAAACGGAACGCATTTTAAAGCGTGCTGCCCAATAAAATCACACTCCTCACAAGTCAGCAGGTTGTTGGCTTGTTTCTTCTGCTTTTTGTGGAAGAATCCAAAAGAAGCAGGTCTGCGAGCACCCAGCAAGCTAAGGGTGCATTATCTGAACGCATTCAATGCCTGTTAGTCAATAAAAGTACATTACCATGCCATCCTCTGCATTGCAGTCTAACCCCCACTGCACAGATCTCCAGTGAAAACAAATACAAAGACCAGCTAAATCAGCATGCTGTGAAACTGCAAGAGGAATTCTTCTTTCTTTCCAGGTTCCTCCTGGATATCCTTAGGCTAACAATTTTTAACAAAAGATATGTTGTTCTGAATGCCCTGACACAGAAGTTGAAGTATTTGGCAAGATTAAAATTACTGGGTCTTTAGGCTTCAGTTTAGCAACGTATTAAAGCAGGTGCCTAATTTTAAGCATAGAAGTAATGCTTTTGACTTCAGTGGGACCACTCACTTATTTAGAGTTAGGTCAGTGTTTACATATCTTGATGAATGGGTGCCTTAGGGCACGTTATGTCCTGAAAACTTTTGCTATCCTTAACTATGCTTGTGGATACATTGCCATGAAAGGACCCTTTTTTCTCCCTCTTTTTTCTGGCATTGTTTTTTATTCTCATTGGAAAAACTATTTGAGGTTGTTTTGCAGGAACTAAACTTTAAGCTACATCTGTCCAGAAAAAAAAAAAAGTAGTGCCCTTCCTTTATAAGACTTCAGAGTTAATAACTGGAATCCTCTAGTAGGATAGAGATTCCTATTTTCAAAGGAATCCTATTTTCAAAGAAGTAGGCTCAGACCTTACACACACTAAGTGTTGCTTTGTTTTTCAGAGAATTCTAGAACTTTGAAAATAGAAAGATTGTAGAGAGCTACATGCACACACACAAAGGTGAAAAGACAAATCCACGAGCAAACGCTAGTTAAGAATCGGATGTGAAGTCTACAATGTGTGAAATATGAAACAATGGAACCATGATTCTCTGATTGGCGTAGCTTTAAAGGCTTTGATGGACTCATTTCTTATGAATGTTGGACACGTGAAAGAAGAAAATTGGGATCCCTTGGACTAGAGGAAAATAAAAATAATAAGTGATTAAATAAAAAAAAAACAGCAAAGACTGTGACTCTAAATATTTTTAGAAAACAGCTGTGCAATCCAAAAATATTTAAAAAAAAAAAATATTACCAATATTAGCAGAAAAAGCCATAAGTAAAAATAAGCTGCACATGTAAGAATGAGAGCAGACCCTGGAATGAGGGATTACAAGTCACTTGGAGTAATCTGGCATACAAACAGAAAAGGTACCAGTTTGGAGATGCAAACACGATCACCTATGTAGAAAAGCTGTTGAATGGTAATGAAGTAAAGGAAAAGCAATAATGAACAGGAAGGACCAAACTGGGAGAAGTGTCTGGAACTTCAGCAATATTGCTGAAATGCACGTTCGACATTAACGATCAGGAAGAGGGTGTTAAACAATATTGTAATGAAATCTCTAGGTGATGTGAACTTGCTAAGCATTATGAATAACAATGAGGGCAGAAAAATATTGCTGCAGAGCCAACAGAAATCAGGAAGACAGGAAGAAAGTTAAGTTCTGCTGGGAAAATAATACAAGCTATAATTGGTGGTAGGAAATATGGAAAGGAGGGAGGCTGTGAGAGAGAATTAGGGACTAACATCAGGATTGACTAGTAGTCAGTTCTGAATTTTCATCACAATGACAATAAGCAAGACCAATACTTGTAAAAGAAGGTAGTGCTGGTGTGAACAAAACAGGCTTAGCCTGCAGCAGCAGCAGAATGACCGTACTTCATTTCCTCTTTGCCTGTGCCCCAGCCCTAGCAGCCAACCTGGCTCCTTCCCTCAGAACAAAGATGAGGTTTTGAAGGGAAGGGGAAGGGCTGCTGCCCCTCTCAGCAGCAAGTTACTGATAGCTCCTCTTCAAAAACTGCTGTACCCCTATCTCTGTGGGACAGCTTTCTGGTCCAGCTTCTTCCTTTAGATCTGTCCATCTCATGGCAGAAGGACCCAGCATCCACATTTGGCATCTTATTCTTAGAGAAACCAAATTAAAATTTACCTTTATTTCCAAAGAATCTTACTCAACTTTGTGTCCGTGAACACAGGAAGGTGCAGCGACTGTCTGAGCGCTGGCCCCAGGCCAACTGTACTCACCACGTGTCCCCCAGACACCTCTGGTTACGATCTGTTGTAAACTCAGACCTTGTGCAGTTCAAATGATTTCTTTGTCCTTCAACTTCTTCCCTGTTAATTTAGGATGGCAATGCTTTCAAGATCCTTGGCAAGAAGCCATTATAGCCACACCAAACTGTATCACCTTTTTTCCATTGTCTATTAGATTCCCACATCTCCCATTCTTTCTGAATACTGATGCCCTTAACTCTATCTTCTGGCTTAACTCTCAGGCTTCTATCGCCAGGCTACTGTTTGCCACTCTTTCTGCCTACCTGGATTTCTGGTCCCCACCACTTTCTCCATTTCCTGCATGTTCTGTGTTTGCTGAGTGCCTATCTGTGCAACAGTTGCTCATGTGTCCCATCTCCCCCCGCCCCTAGTTTGCCTATCTACCCACAGATTTACGGATATGCACATATTTTCACATGGTCCAAAATAAGGGCTTTTGTTTACAAAGATTTCAGTTGGAGGGCATAAACTGGAAAGAGACAAGAATGAGCACTTTCACGTTAAGCTTGTTAACAGCCCTGAGCAAAGCCTCCTCCCTCCTCCCTTCCATCCAACCCCCACCATTGTGCTGGGAGTGTCACAAGAGAATCAATCTGCAAGGCTGCAAAAAATAAACAGAAATAATCACAAAAACAGATGGACATCTCCTAATCCCTAGTAGCTCAAGGCAGGATTTTACTTGTGTTTTTATAAGATTCTTCCTTCTAAAGATCTCCATCAACTCAGATCTGGTTTTGTAGCAGAAGCTGTATCTGTCAGCTGCACTCTCACTTCCTTTTCCCTATCCGTTACCATGTAAGCTATAGTTCAAAAAGTCATTTTTTTTTTCAATTCAAATCAAATCTCTAAACTAGGAAGAGACCTTCTCACCAGTGATTTGTTTCTTTCTAATTAAATAAAGTAATCCTCAAGACATCAGTCCTTAAGAAGAATGTTTTCAAAGGCAGCTGCTCTGCTAATTAGACAAAATGCCTGGATGATGGCAATTTACTTACAGTCACCTCACAGACATACGATACTACGCATTATCTGCCAAACAGTGCTAGCACAGAACCAACTCTACCCAGTGTGGGCAACATAAGGGTTTAATCCACTTTCAAGATACTCTTAATGGTTGAACTTAACATTTCCAAAAAATGGCAGAAGGCTCTATCCTGCGTTGCAGGAGAACCCTGCGCTGCCAAGCAGTGCCTCAGTCTTTTTACATAAAAAGATATGCTTAGTCCACATCTTCCTGGGCATACAACGAACAAGAGTGACAGGCACGAGAATTGCTCTATGGCTTATCTTGAGCAGGATAATGGCTCATGTTAGGCTTGGCTCAATCCACATGTGACTGCTCTGCATCCTCCAACTAAGCTCCTAAACATCTGCCTGACGTCAGCAACTCAGAAGATTCCCTTAGGCAGTACCTCTGTAGGAGACCTTCAGAGGGACTGAAGGCAAGAGGCTTGTGGAGCTCCCAGGAACAACAGGACAACACAGAGGACAGAGAGGCTGGCTGCCAAAGTAAGGATGCTGGTGCACGTACTGAGTTTCCTTCATGTCAAGAGATAGTCCTAAACAAAGAGATTCGTCCTCAACTAGTTCTACACATGGCAATGTCAGTACAGGCTAAAGACACAACTGAAATAGACACAGGCTGAAGCCTATGTGGGGAGACTCCATGCAGCTCCACAGGGTAATGTTACCAAAAAAAGTCTGGATTATTTTTCACAACAAAGCATAAGCAAACGTGGGAAGCAAACTGCAATTTAGCTCTTGAAGTTGTCTGGTATATCAAAGCATTTTGTGTACTCTGGACTTCATCCAAAGCAAACACTCAACTGCTTTTCTTTTAAACACATCTGGAAGTCAATACAAATTGTCCTACCCTTAACATTAGTCCCACACAAACTGGCTAATATGCATCCACAAAACAGGGAGTAAAGTCATTTCTGTGGTCATGTGAATGGTTTGGCTTCACTTTCAAGTCCTACCACAGATTTCCTGTTCCATCCTGCGTTAAAGGGTTAACCTCTTTGTACATCTCCATCTGCCAAACAGAGTAAATAACACCTGCCTCCTCTCTGGTACTTTATGAGGCTCTGAGGGCATTTCTCTACCACAGGTGCAAGGCACACCCAAGCTGGCTCCATACGAGGAGCGCTAATTGTGTTCCTTATTTTCCTAGGGATTCAAATTAAAAATGCCCAGTATTCAATTTACCAGAGTGTTGAGTGCTCAGAACTGCAACTGAAGTCAAAGGGAACACTGCTTGGCACAATAAAATAAATATATATTAACTGTATAATACTAAGTAGACTGAAAAATTAGGCCAAAGGCGTCTCCAATGGGCACCTAAAATGAGTGAGCATCACTGAAATGAAACTCAGGGCCTCAGGTTCCCTCCTAGAAAACAAAACCATCTTTATACCTTTTAGAATGTTGTAATGACATTATTCGTTCATAATGAAGGCACTTAAAAACTAGAATACTAAGTATATTTTTTAAAAGCAAAAGGAAATTCTATCGGCAGTGCACAGCTTTAATGATCTGCAGTAAATAAGGCACGGGCTAGAGCATGAGGATACAGAGTGTTGAGCAGTTGGCCACTGATCACCCACCTTTCATTCTATACACTTCCTGAGAAGCAGACCTGTGGAATAACACTGTGAAATCACATCAGACGAACCAGGACCTAAAATAAGGTTATGTAGACAAATTGTTTTATTTCCTACTGTTTTGGTGTCTAATTTTGCAACCACATCATTTCTTTACTACACCTTTCTCACAAAATTTAATTTACCACAGCATCCATTGGTGGAAAACAGAAATCTTATTCCAGCTCTTGCATAAATCAAGAATAACATATTTGAAATTAATGGAATTAAAGCAACATAAGTGAAAAGTCAAATCTCTTGGTTCCTGAAAAGTGCAAGCTACATTTCAGCATTTGGATTCAGTGTACTAAAGCTTGGCAGCAAAATGAGGTGTTACCTATGGACTTTTCCCTTTTTAAAAAGTAATTCTTAAAGTCTAGTGAAACTTTACACAGCATCAATATCTAACATTATGCTCTAACAGTTATTAAGAATAGCAGAAGTTTTATAAGTCCCTGGCATGAAGCTTTCACCTTTACTGCTACCATTCTCTCACATAATCTCATAGTTCTAAATTTGGGGGCGATTCCCACCTTTTACTCTCTCCCCTAGAAATCGGATAACACAAGCTATTTGTTGAGTCCTCTGAAAAGATTAAGTGACATCACAAGGGTTCTGGGGAAGTAAGTAACCAGTACAACAGTGGGGATAATCAGGAAGCTGATTAGAATAAAGATACTGCTGTGATATAGCCCATTTGAGATTTAATGTACAAAAAGATAAAAAGATGAAAGAAGAGGAAGAACAAAGAGCAAGGGATAACAGTTCCTTGTAAAGGAAGGAGAAAAAGAAAGACAGATATATGACCTTATATTATCTAGTTCTCCTAGCAAGTATATACTAACTGTTATTTGTGTCGGTGACTCCTATTTGGTCATGTTAGAACATGGTTTGAATAAAATAAGAACTGTGCTGTATGTCTGTTTTAACAAGTGCCAAGCCAAGTGATTTACCAAAACACTCCAGCTCCTCATACCCACAATGGCATTTTGCAAGATTCTTGCCACACGCCACACGCTGACAGTTGATTGCCACCTTCCATCTGAGAGGTGACAGTGTTTCATGCTGTCTTTTGTCAGCACCTTCAAGAGCATCTCAGTTTTGAACTCAGTTTTTCTTTCGACCTGGTAGATGAGGAGTTCAGTTGGCACAGAGGCATTGCTCTGCGCAGGGCAGTTCAACGAGATGAATGGGAAGGAAGAAGAGCAGAGGAAAAAAAACCCAAAACGTGCCTTAGATGATGTCATACATGTCATACATGTCATACATGTCATACATGTCATACTACAGTGCTTTAACTAAGCACTGTAGTGCTGTGACCGTCACTCATTCCTGTTCCTCCAGTTCCATCTGCAGCTGGAGACATTTGCAAATATTTGTGCACAACTTGTCAGAAAAGGACCTCTCTGGACCCTTCTGACATAGTTCCACTTTGCAGGGTAAATCTTGCTCTCAAATCTTCAAGCCACACCAAAACTGTTTCAAGTGACATGGTGAAAGCAAGGCTTGGTCCTACTGCAACTATCAAATAATGTGTTGAACAGGGCTTGGTGAACAAACACATGAATAATTTGGCCCCCCAGCAAAGAGCTAGATTTGACATTACTGTAGCGCTTCTGACATTCCTACAGCTAGGGACTGCTACAGGGAAAGCTAGGCTGGCTGCAGCCTCAGCAGCGGAAACGGCCACCCACACATGGCGTTGAAAGAAGGCAACTTGAAGAACAGATGACAGAGCAACTGGTTCCTGCTCACCCAACTCATGTATCCCAGCACAAAGTGAAGTGGCATTCAAACTAAAGTATGCTAGCTTTTAAAGATATGCCACAGGGTGAACAGAAAATAACCACGGACAGATGGGTTGTGCTTCATGGAGAATCATACACGCTTCTTGAAACTGTTTCAATCTCTTGAATGTGGCACACAGTGATCTCAGGATCTGTGGGATCCAAATGCTTCCAGTGTAGGCAGCAGAAAATTAGTCTCCTGTAGCATGGTCTCCACTGTGTTCACCAGATTCTTGATATCAAGGCTTCTTCTCCCCATCTGCATCACTACAGATTACACATGCTGGCTTTGCTGCCTGCTAACCTCCTAAGAAGCTGCAGCTGTCCATCTTGGGAGCTTTAAACACCAGCATTTATTGGTGGCAACAACACCATAGCCTTGTATTTCCATGACCAACTGTGTTTGCAAGTTCTGTTTAAAGCAAATTACCTTCTGGGGGGCTGAGCCATGCCTTGACCTCACAAAATAGGTCTTTGCCTTGCTTCCAAAGTGACAATCAACAATTCAGTACGAGAAAGCGTACTTCTCTGATGAGATCCTGGTTGGGTTGGTTTCCAGAGAGCAAGACGAGGAGTGTCAATGCTGTGCCCGTGCCTGACAAGGAAACACCCGGCAAAGCGGGGGAGGGATAGAGTTAGAAGCCCCGTATTTTCGTGAGGGACACGTTACACCTGCGAGCGCTCGCCGCCCCGCATCCTCCCATCATTGTCACTTGCGGGCAGCTGCAGCACGACGGCGGGCTCGGGTCCTGTCTCCGCAGCATCCCCGCAGCTCGCTCCCGGCCGGGACGGGCGCTCCCCCCCACCCCGCCCCGGTACTGGGTGCTGCCTACTCAGTCCACTGCCTCTCCCGGGGAAGGGAGGGAGGGAAGGCGGGCTCCCTGTCCTCCCTCGCCGCCGGGGCGGGGGACGAGGCGAGCGCTGCCCCCGGGGCAGGGGCGGGCAGGAGCCGCCCCCGGGCGGGGCGGAGGGGAGCGGCGGTGCAGTGGCTCCTCTCCACCCGCATCCACCCTGAGAGGTGGCCCCTGCGCTGCCCGCAGCCCTCTTCCCTTCTCTCCTCTCCCTCCCCCTCTACCCTCCCCCGTCCCCACCTCTCCTCCAAAACCGCAGGAGCTGCCGCGGCCCCGCTTCACTCGCTCCGGTGGCGGGCGCGGAGCGGGGCGGTCGGCCTTCGCCGTAGGCACGGCTCGGGACGGGACCAGCCCCGCCGCCTCCCCGCCGCTCCACTGCCATGGCCGGGGTCGCGGCCCAGCGTTAACGATGCTGCTGGGCGCCCCGCGGGCGGGCGGCTGGGATCGCGGCCGGGTGGGCGAAAGGCTGCAGGCGGCCCTGGCTGGCCTGCAGGAGCTCCAGGTGCTGCGGGAGAAGCAGCGGGAGCTGGTGCGGGCCGCCCTGGCCATGCCGCAGCGGCCGGCGGCGGGAGGAGAAGAGCAGCCCCTGTCCGCCCGCGGCAAGGAGCAGCGGCTGGAGGCCACCCTCACCGCCCTGAAGGAGCAGCTGGTAAGGGACGGGACAGGGCACCCCGCTATCCCCGCCGACCGTCTCCCGCCTCCGGGGGATGGGGGTCCCGTGGGGCGAGGGCGGGCGGGTTCGCACCGGGCTGGCGGACACCTGGCTCCCCTTTCGGGGCCGAGAGCAGGCGGGGCCCGGGGGATGCGGTCGCTGGGGCGCCCCAGCCGCAGCCGTTATAACGGTCGCGCCTTTTCCTCAGGCGGGGCTCACCTGCGGGTGTCCGCGTCGGCCCGAAGCGCGTTGAGAGCGGGCCCTGTGCCCCGAGCAGCTCGGAGGAGAAGTTGTGATGCGGCTTCGCTCATTCATGGGAGCCGCGGAGTAGGAGATGATTAACTCCAGTACTACCTGCGCCGAGGCTCGGGAGCGCTCGGCTGGCCGTTGCAGCGGCCGTTTTGAGTGGGAGATCAAAAAGACACGCGGAGGCGTGGGGCGCGTAAATAGGCTGAGCGCCCCGGGGTTCCGTGTGTGCCTGGCACGGCGGTCTGCCGGTGGGAGTCAATCCCCCGGGAAAGGGGTTCGTGGGCAGAGAGCACTTTGTTCTTGCCACGGATTGCGTGATCAAAAGAGAAGACTAACTGAATGCCAGGCCTTGTGTTTGAGGTCTCACACCAGCCGCCTGCACGGCGTTTTTTTTTTTTTTTTTTTTTTGTGAAATGAAAAAAAAAAAAATTGACTGAAACGAGTTTCATAGGTGAGACAACAATCAAAGGGTAAAGGGCTTTAATCCCTAGTACGGGCAATTACACACTTCAGTAAACTCAGACTTAATTCAGAGCCCTTTCCCTCCCTGTACCGCTGCAAGGCCGTTACCAATCAGGTGTGAAAACAGCGCGGTTATTCGCTCCGCAGAGGCAGCTTTATCAGACAGCATCTTGGAATAAAATTGGCTTTAACCTTCAGGGAAACCTAGCCACCACACGTGAAAACACAACAGCAGGCATATCTTGATTAAAGTAAAAAAAAAAAAAGCAGGATAAGCGGGCTGCCAACCACTTGGTTACCTGTCATTGATAATTTTAACTAATGGCTCGACTTTATTTTCTTTTTCTCTTTTTTTTTTTTTTTTTTTTTTAACTGAATGAAAGAATTGAAGGCATTTATTGCCTGTCTGGGGCCACTGGGTTGACAGAAACACCCAATGACCTCTGACCATAGTGACTGTTCTTTTTTTTAATGTCAGCTGTTGTGCTTTAATGATTCATTTGTTTATATATTTTTCAAATAAAACATGTAAATAGAAGATTAGCTTCTCAGGACCTTACTGGCACCTTACAAGGCTTTCCAATGATGTGGAAGAAGCCTAGCCATTAAAATTGAAGAAAAAAAAAAAATGGCCTTTAATTGCTGCCCTTAGAAATACAGGAGTCAGGAGGGTAATAGTAACTCAGCACACTGCAGGAGAGGGATGGATTTCACCAGTAGGTGCCAGTGCAATTATGGGAAACTTGTCTTCTGGGGGTGCCTGGGAGGGAAGTGTTGATAAAGTTTGAGAGGGATGACTCAGAACTACATAAATCCAGGGGCAGGTTCTTCAGCAAAAATGCAGTTGTGCAAATGCTTGAAGTACTGATACAAAGCTCTTCCAATTGACCCGTGGCTGCTGGAAGCTTTTCAGACTGCTGTATCTGGTACCTTTATTGTTTTGGGTTTTTTTCCCCTGCAAATTGCAGGCACGTATTTGAAGAGAGGTGCATACCTGAAAGCTGCTTAATAGCAAAGTAAACCCAGTTGAAAGCAGGCTTTTCACAGTCCTATTAGAAGTAGTCCACAGATCAGGAACTCAGCGACTACCTTCTGAAAACTGTTTCTCAGTGACTCATGAGCAGCGTATGGCACTCAAAAACCTCGAAAATTCTGTTCATGATTGCAGGAAATTAAGCTAAAACGAAAAACATCAGAAAATGCAAAGCACAGCATTGCTCAAGGAGTGTTACGTCTTCATCATTGTTTTTCTTGGCCCATGGACGATGGAGTATGTGATCGTTCCTCTATAAGCTTTCAGATTGAGAAACTTATTAACAATGTAAATGTAGCTCTGCCTTGCAGTGTATCTTGATCCAAGTTTCAAGTAGGGCTGTAGCCCTGGGCTTTAGCATGGTTGTTTTAATTCATAAAAAGTTTGGTCCTTGCAACCTAAACTGGGGAAGCTGTTTCAGCTGCAGCTGGCTCAAGGCATCTCAGCAATGGAAACAAGGCAAATAAGAGTCAAGGTAGGCGTGTCCTGTGATGGTAAGAGCAGGAGCAGTACCCTTAAGGAGTCAAGTGCCATTAGTGGGAATGGGTGGAGCAAAGCCATCGAATACTGTAGGGACCAGGTGTGGATGCTACTCCAGCATCCCAGTCTTCTAGCAGCTGCAAGTTACTGCGATCCACGCAGAATCAACTCTCTGTAGCAGAGGAGAAGCAGAGTTAAGTGATGCCATCTACTGTCAGTGATCACAAAGGTGCTAAACTAGTCTCTTGGCCAAACTGTATCATGGTGACCTAGAGAAAACAGAAGAGATGCAAATTCAGACTAATACAAAGACAGACAGTATTCTGTGATACTTTCACTATCAAAGTAGATGGATATCTAAGGCTGCAGTATCCAGTAGTTTCTCGGCTCTTTCTTCAGAGAACGTATTTATAAAAATTGGTTGGTTTGATTTGAATCTGATGATTTTGTTTTGCAAGCTTACAGGCGGTTTATGATGTTGTAAAAATGTGAGAAGGGACACATAATACTGCAGAAAAAAGAAAACCCACTTCATACCCTGCATTTTGCACAGATTTTTTTTTCCCCTTTAGATAGTTTTAAATAGAAGAAAACATATTTTAAAATAAGGATTTTATAATTTTTTAAATATTAAACTAACTTAGTTTTTGCCAACTGAGAGAAAGAAGTCCTTCCAGAAGGAATTCAGCTCACTCTAGAATAAGGGTCTGGGATAGGTGAGATTCATTTTCCTCTGAAACTGGCTGCTTGGCACCATCAGTTACAAAAAGACCCAAGGGTGAACAGATTTTGGATGTGCAAAGCTAGATTAGATTAATGCTCTCTTTTGTCCATTCCAAAATACAGTTGGATTGATAAAATTATCAGGTGGTAATGTGCAACCAATAAATGTCACCTCCCTCCTTTAACTGAAGTGAAGAGATTTGTAGTTGAGAAGAGTCATCAAGTATGACCAGTGTTTTTTGGTGCCTTGATTTAGGGTGCCAATTTCTGTTGACTTAAAGGAATTTGATTTTCAGAGAGTGTTCTTCCTTCTGAAAAATGAATGATATGACAGTATCCCAGATTTGTGTCCCAAAAACTGTAGGCTATCGATAGAATAAGTTGATTTGGAAAGTCTGGTCCTGCATTGTGCAGTGTACAGAAGTCTTCACAGCTGCATTGCCCAAAGCAAACAGATGGTTTCACCTGCGAGGTTTTATCTCATGTAAAATTAATGTTGTGAATTGAGAAAGAGTGTGTTTAGGGTTTATTGTTCTGGGTGCTGCTTGGCGTGGTTATTAGAGCAATAACAACTGGAAAAGTCATCATTATCCAAATGGCTTGAGGACTGTTTCTCTTGGAGCGCAGAAGGAGTTAACTGAAAATTCAAAGCTACGAAGTCTGCCAGAGAGATGAAAACCCAGTAGTGCGAGACACCATAAAAGGGTTAAAAATGATGATGTAAATCATGTATGTTGGTTAAAATGCTGTGAAAGTGCAGACAGAACCTGGAGGTATAATAAATAATCTGTGAATACCTGAGAGCCTTGTGGCCTCTCTGTCATTAATCAGAAACCACAGACTGAGGGATTGGCTGGCAAAACATTAATCATTAAGCAATTAATTCCAGCAGTGAAAACAAAACTTTGTGATTTCCTGAGTAGGTGGGACTGAAGGAGGCATGGCATGGTTTTGCTTTTTCACCATAAAGGAAATAAAGAAGTACTGAGGTGGTCATACATCCATCACTCAAATGGGATAGAAAATCTCCTTTATTATCCAATCCTTCCCTTCCTTTTCGTTTATGTGAAACAGGAAGAGGGGAAAATCACCATGGGTTTTCTTAGGAAGCAGTAATGAACCTCTTGAGCTTAAACTTTTCTAGAAGTGTGACACTAACAAAAAAGGGCTTTATTTCTTATGTCTTATATGTTCCTCCAGTTCTCTATAAAAACATGCTAGAAATTCCTTTTTATTCTTCTCAGCAGCATCACCAGCCATGAAAGTTGTCTTGTGAGACTCAGTCTTTTTTCTCTATTTCTTAAATATCAGTTTCTATCATTTAGTGATCTTAGTTTTCATTGCTTTTAGGATTTATAACTATGGAGAAACCTAAAAATGCAAATATTAAAAGCTAAATAATTGTAACACAAGGAAAGTGGAGTAAAAAATGTGTACGTACCGATTTTGATTTTCTGCATGTCACGTACTTTTGCAGATACTTTAATTAGTTCAAGGGACTCTGGTTATATTTTTTCATATTTGGGGTTGGAAATGCTGCTAGAACTGTCGCTTATCTTTTAAAACCTGAAACATACACATAAAGAGGAATCTTAGTCATGTTTTTCTTGCCATTACTGAATGGAAAAATGCCCCCTAAAGGGCTGTGAGCACAATTTTACAACTAACTTAAGAGACCACCTTTCTGTACAGTCCTGTTGGATGGACGGTGAGGTGTGATATAATTAGAACCTGCCTAAATAGCAACTAGGCCTAGATAATTTGCCAAGTGCCCTGTGAGAAGTTTGTGACAGAAACCAACCGTGGTTCTTTGGCTGGTACTGAAGACCTGGCCATCTGCCTCACTATGCTGACGGCATAAATATTCGGGGAGCAACTGCGGGAGCTGTTGCCTCAAATCAGCCTGGCCAATGATGGCAGTAGGCTAAGGACCACGTTGCTTCCTCCTGAAGGTTTATTCACAAGCTTGGGACACCATTTATTTTAAACAGTAATTTCAAGGTAGAATTCAAATTCTACCTTCTCCTTGCATAAAATATGTGTAAATACCTAGCCATGAGACATATAAGGAAAACTTTCAGCTAAATAGATGTCACAATTTGTGCAGTGTAGCCTTTCAATTATAAAGAGATGTCATCAAAGCCAAGGGTTTTGCAGAAATGAGTATGCTGCCTTTACTTTGTGTGGCAGTAAGATGCCTTTGCATACAGCGGCCTCCTTCCATCAGGAGGCATCTTAGAATTCATGCAGGCAAGCCATAACATTTCTCTCATCTTCTGCTCAGAGGCAGTGTAGGGCAAAACACTGTACATATATTAATATGTTAATTAGTTAAACAATTGCCATTGTCTTTAGTGATACAGTTCCTGCCATACACAAAAACCCCAAAGGTTAAGGGAAGTATATTCAATACAAAGAGTTTTGAGAATGTGTTCAGCTGGGCAGAAGGCACTATATACTGAGAAACAGAATGTTTTGTACTTGTCCATTATGTCAGTCTCATTGCAGAGAGCCCGTTGCAACAGTCCCTAGCTAAGCAAAACACTTCATGAGAGCAGAATCCATCCAGCACAGATGGCCTCAATTCATGCATTGCTGCTGAGATTCTAACTGTGATTATTCTTCATTTCCTCTTTCTTCCCTTGACGTGTGAATTAGTCTCGTTTGAGGAGACAGGATGTTGGCTTGAAAAGCCACCTGGATCAGCTAGACCAGCGAATAAGTGAGCTGAAATTGGACGTCAGTAAGACCTCCAGTGAATATTTGGATAGTGACAGCCGGCCCAGCTCAGGTAATGTGCACTTGGTCATTTATTCCTGGGGACGCGGTGCTAGAAGAACTGAAGGGTGTCATCTGCTAAAAACTCTTTATATTGTTTGGTCAGAAATAGTGCCCCATGGCTGAGGTGAAGTGTAGTCATCTGGCATAGAGCACACTCACAATTTTCCTGCAGAGTTGATTATCTGGAAAATACTTATTCACTCAAACACTGTTTTTTTTTCTGGATTTTTTTAATGGACGTTTTAACCACAATGGAAGGAGGAGGAGACAGATTTATTAATGAATTACCTTGTCCAATGCAGAATGACCATTGGCAAAGTGGCTGGAGTACTTACTAGAAGTGAAGGAAACCAACATCCATGTCAATGCTCTGCTTGAATCCAAGAAGGGTCCTGAACCTCACTAAGGCTTTGAAGATTACTACCACTGCAGTGCTCTGGCCAAATGAATGTTTGATCATTTGTATAAAAAATTAAGCAGCTTTATTAAAAGACACTAAGAAAAACCACTCCAGCAGTTTGCTGACTAAAGCACTCACGGACAGAAAGACATTGAGTTTCAGGTTTCTGGTCTTATTGACAGAGCACGCTGTACTGCAGACTTTTATAGCTAGAGTGTCTGTTAAAACCAGTTTGTTATTGAGTCTAGGACAATGGAAATACTTCTTTTTAAACAGAATCTTGAAAAGCCTTCAGTCTTCAATGAGACAAGGAAATAATTTTATTCTTATTTACAGCATTGAATTTGCAGCCTGGTACTTGGAGTGAGTATAAACAGTGCAAGTTTCTGTTGAGCGTTTAAGTTCAGGAGTTGTGCGCTTAGGCACATACACACAGTTCAAAAGGAAACCGCTTCCTTTTCTGTTGGCTTTATATAAAGAGGAATAATAAAAATTCCTATCTTGAATTTATACAGAGCCTTTTTTTAATACTTCCATGATTAATTGACAATGATCGCAAGACATGGAGAGGCAAGACAGCCTCCATTCTCCGCCCTTAGACATTCCAGCTATCGTAGACTTGGTCGCTCTGATCGCAGGCTAGTTTTACTGTACTTTCCCATCCAAGCTGTGCTTGTATGCATCTAGCACAAGCTACAACAGCATGAGATGGCCCTATTTTACACCAGTTGCATAATAGTCCCCAAAGACGATCTCCAGTGAAGAACTGGGTGTGATGGTGCTGCACTTCACCTCATCCCACCCTCGGAACAAAGCATGCATGTGCGTGCCAGGCTGGCTCAGGGCCTAAGTACACATGCAGAAGCCCAATAAAAAGTGGTTGAATCAAAGTAATCCTCTGCTGAAGATACCCAAGTAAATGATCATAAATTTAGGCCTGTGGCACATAGCAAGTGAAGACTTATTTTATTCTCTGCATTTTTCTTCTACAGAGCATGTTTAGTTACTGTAAATAAGAAATATCTTCCTATTTATTTTAACTCTACAGGCTTCTATGACCTGAGCGACGGTGGTTCTTGCTCACTCTCCAATTCTTGTACCTCTGTGTACAGTGAGTCCATCTCCTCCTCCCATACCAGTCTCTTGCCCAGCTCACAACACCCTAAAGCAAGGCTCAGTGTGTTTGACTACCGACCCAAGTCTGCAGATGAAACTACTGTGCACACCACCAGCTTCCAACAGCAGGGAACCTATGTCAGGGATGGATGTCGGATTATGGCTAGCACAGACATTTCTGGGACTCCTACCAGGTCTCGACCGAGGCCAGTTTCCACAGGTAATCAGCTGCAGAAGGGCAGGATCTGCAGCTGCAGAAGGGCAGGATCCTGGTTATTACTTTTAGAACCTAATATACCAATGTGTAATCAATATACAGCACTTATTTTCAATACACAAAGTGAGAATTAATCAAAACCACAGAGCCAAACTGTTTACTCTCCAGCTTTAACTTGTCTACATATGCAAATTTAAACAATTTAAACTTTTAAACAATAATGAATATGAGGACATATACATTTAGAAATGGAAAAATATTTAAGTGCATGAGATAAAATTGTAATGAATGTTAAGATACTTTTAATTTACCTGCTTGTGAAATCAGAAAAATTGCAGTATTTGAAATACCTTGAGTGAAGATGCAGGGATGCATGAAAAATGTAAGGTGAATTCGAAATTAGAGGTCATGCATTTTACTGAAAGAGACTTTACAGAAATCTAAGGAGAAAGAGGCACTCCCAGACTTAGTGCTGGTTTTCTCTATCTGTTTTAAAATTAGTATAATACTTTGCCCTATTTATTCAAATTAGTGTGGACTCAGACAACACTATTTCATAAATTATTATGCGCAGTTGGGGAAAACAGACACTAAAGGTTTATTGACTATCTAGGGACCAGTCATGAGCCTAATAGGGGATCAACCATGAATTTGCATCATACCTTTAGAGAAAGTCGACAAGTCCGTTAATATTCCAAATCTCTTGTTTATCCATCTCTGACGTGGCATCATATCATATCTTATTTTGGGTCCTTCCTTGACCTCAGAGCAACCTTGTGTTAGTGCAGTTCATGTGGGGACCCAGCCAGATGTGTGACCATCCCATTATAGAAACAGGGAAGTCATACACAACATCATTTCAAGTACCGTGTCACTCTGGAGTCATTCCCACAGTTTCTTGACCTGAGCTAGCTCACCTCTGGCTTGCTTGGGAGAGAAGCAAAGACCCACCTGTTCTGTATCTATCTGTGCAGACACATCTGAAGCGATGATGGTAAATTATAGTATAAAAGCAAAGCCTTCTCAAGGCTTTGCAGAGGTTGGGAATGGAGCTGAGTTTAATGATCTGTGGCTTCCATGTTCAGATTACAGACTTTGTGTTCTATCAAAAACTTTCCTCCCTTGCAACATTTTGCTAAGATGCCAGGGGCTTTATGGCTTTTTGGATTTGGAGATAGACTAGCAGAAAAAAGGGACAGCTGATGTTAAGTAGGGGTGCGGGAGTGAGGCTACAGACCTCCTTCAGCCCTTCTTCATTTTTCTAGTACCACTTCCCTTCTTCCTTGGCTACACCCTTTTACTTCCTTCAGTGCGAGGAACATAAATAGTGGAGTAGTGGTGGGTGTAGTCTTGAAGAAACAATTCTCACAAAGTTGACCACATTGTAGGAAGTGAGGCGAGATGTTACTTCAGAAGAGCATCGTTTGGAGAGGAGAAGGAATGTCTCTTTTCCTCCTCTTAGTTTGTTACCTGTGCAGGTACAAACCTATTGCCTTTTCTTTCAGTGGCAAGCAGAAAGCTTGCTGAGACACCACAAGCACGGCATTCTTTTGACATCTTCCTGGTTTGTTTGCACAGGGGAGTACCACTATACACTGCCAAGAGTTTCCTAAAGAATTTTCATTATGAAAATAGGTTGTTTGAGAAATCGTCATCCTAACCTTTGCTATAGAAGGTCAGTAAGTGCCTTAGGTAGGACACTGCAGACAATGTCAAATTATGAAGTCTTTCAAAAGCTTCACAGGACAGAAATAGTCACCGTAAGTGAAATATGTGTTTGGACTTGATGGTTGGGTTTCCTGGTAGCGTGAAGCAGCCAGGAAATCACTTAGCTGAGGATTTGTTGGCACTGAAGTCTGCACTATTCTACAGAGAAATCCAAGCTAACTGCAGATGGTTCCAGTACTCTTGGTACCAGAGGTAGCATGGCACCATAGCGCTCTATGGGATGACTTGTCTGAGTGAAACATTCTTGCTCCTCTCAGCACACAGGAGATGCTCCTGAGATGAAGGTGCAGCAGTCCAGGGTAACTTACCGGCACTTTGACAGTACTCCAAAATTTAAAATATCTGAATCGGTGGCCATAAGTGCCATCTTTAGGAACTGAGCCTCCCATCTGCCTCAGTAGTTACCCTTGGATTTTTTTCTCTGTCAAAGCAAAGGTTCTTTAGTCCACACTTATGTCCTTAAGGTAGACTGTTAAAAAACCCACACATACAATTATGGCATTCCTGATTTTCTGACTTTTAATAAAACCTCTGAAAACTTATTTCTGAAATTAATAAGAAGTTACTTACTTGACACAGGCATGAGACTGGTAATGTTGTTATCAAATGAAATGAGAGATCCAGTTAGGAGGTTTCACTGGATTTGGGGTTAAGGAAAAGTAGAATCATGTCACTCTCTGGCCTATGGGACATGTGAGTTTTAATGGCTCTCCTGTGTGCATTGAGTGCTTCTATTTACCAATGCCTTGGTAAAGCAAAATGCAAAACAATAAATAACTACAGCTTCCAGCATTTAAGAGGTTAAGAAACGCTATAACCTAATGTCTGCTTAAGTTTTCTTAAAGCAGCTGGTTGAGTACTATAGATTTTTCCAAGACACGGGATATAAAAGCATTGGCGGAAAAGCTGGAATTCAAATTTAACCACTTAAAAAAAAAAAATGCTATTAACTCTGCATGCTGGAAATTTCAGCAATTTCTGAGTTATAGTCATATATTCAGAGGAATTCTTTATCTTATCCTGGAGGGAAAGCATTCAAAACTCTTATCTGTTGTATTGGATGATTTTACATGACATTCAGCTTCAGGCTTTCTGGTTGTTGGGTTCACTTTTTATGCCTGCTAAGAAATAAAAATAATCCCTTATTTTTGTTTAGTTGGTTGTGTTCCTGTTAGTCTGTGACATTCTAGAACATTTTTATATATGCACAGATTTACTTTCATCCAAGCAGCACAGTTTAAATTTCCTGCAAAGGCAAGAGCTTTATCGGCATTAAAAGGCATTCTAATCTCCGTTATGCTTAGGTGAATAAAAGCCTTGAAGTAATTCATTGATCTTGGAGGACTGAAACTATTTTCTTCATTCATGCTACTGATTTAATAAAAGCTAGCACATTCCTCTGAAATAGCACTTTTAGCATAAGCCAGTTTGAATGTAATTGTGTATGATTTAATTAGATTATTTATTTTCATCCACTGTGTAGGTGACTTGGAAAGACTCATTCCAGCAGACACTAGATTTCAGAAAGAGACAGATCCCAAATCCATGTTGCCTCTGTGCCATGCTGGAGACGTGCACTTGCTCAGTGTGGACCCCAAATTCCAGAACGACTTGGTCTCCAAGAATGGCATTGATGTGTATCCTTACCCAAGCCCCCTTCATGCAGTTGCTTTACAAAGTCCCCTTTTCTCCCTGGTGGGGACATCCCCAGAAGCAGACCTCCAAGCTCCTCCCTGCAAACCCATGCCTAGTGCGACAGGTCCCAGCTTGATTAGGACTAGGACAACTGCTGAGGCCAAGCCAGGGGGCTACATCAATAAATTACTGCAGCTGACGAGATGCAAAGGGAACAATCGAGCTGATGCCAGTGAGTGGGTTTCAACAAAGAGCCAGCCAGCCACAATGCACCAGAGACTCATTATAACCCCCAGCGCTGGTGGAGTGAAAATTAACAGCAGCAGTAGCCAGCTGGAAAAACAAGCAAGTTCCCTGGAAAGTAACAAAGCTGACAGGAAGCTGGAGAGAGAGGTGCAGGAGGGGGAATGTGCCAAGCAGCAGGAGACCGTGCGCTGTGTGAATGAAGAACAGCCGTCCACTCGGCCTGACACAGAGCCATCAGCTGTGAATAGTTGTTACCCTGCCAAGTCAGCAGCAAGGGGCTCTCCTCTGGCAGAAGCAATGGAGAGCAGCGTGGAGCGCAGTTCATCCTACTCGCAGCTGTGCCAGGAGGACTCCAGCCCAGGGGCCTGGAACGCTAAAGCCATCCCACTCAGAAAGCTGCCGCTCAAAAGATGTGGCAATGCCAAATTGGCTAACACTGGGGGTCAGGAGCGAGTGGCACAGAGTGAGTTTGTTCATGCTCAGTTTGTCCCTGCAGAATCCCACCAAGTCCGGGTCAAGTTTGCCAGCTCCAAAACGAAGGCAGTGAAGATAAAGAGGAGGAACAGTGAAAAGGTACTGCGGCCTAGGAAGCAAGCCTTGTGCCTGGAGAAGGTGGGAGGGCCCCATGGGGCTGTCAGGCTGCCTGCTGAGTGGAATCAGCCCCAAAGACCACATGGAGCAAAGAGCCTTGTGCGGAGACCTTCTTATTCTGGTGACGTGACCGGGAGGTCGTGCTCAGAGTCTAGCCTTTTCCCTGTGCCAGTCAAGCTCCCCACCGTGCCATCCAGGCCAGAGCTCTACAGAGCCTCTGCCAATGCACTGTATTCCCTCGAATCAGCTTGTGCAGACACAGCCAACAAGAAGAAGCAACGCAAGTGGCAGTCCACAGTGGAGATCTCTGCCAAGGCCCACCTGACCAGCCTCTCTAGCAGCTTTAGTCTAGGAGCGCCAAGGCAGCCAGCAAGTAGAGCTGGTGTCCTGCGCACCGTCAGTATGAGGGCTCGCTCCAAGAGTCAGCGCCGCGGAGCTGATGCCAAAAGCGAGTCAGATCACTCTGAGTACTCTGCAGAGTGTGCTTCTCTCTTTCACTCCACCATCGCAGAGACCAGTGAAGGGGAGGTCAGCGATTTCACGACTAACCGTTTTGGGGACAGTGAGTCCAGTGAAAGCGATTCAGATGGCAGCAGTAACAGTAGCAGTCTTACCCTTGACTACGATGAGGGGGATGAAAACGAGCTGATTTGGCCTGAAGATTCCGTCAGACAATCGGGGACTGTCCAGGCCTCTTCCAAGCCTCTTCCTCCAGTGCCCAAAATCTGTCGCATCAAAGCTTCAAAGGCATTAAAGAAGAAGATTAGGAGATTCCAACCTACCTCTCTGAAGGTCATGACGATGGTTTAAGGCAGAGCAAGCATCTGTTTCTTACAGTGAGACCTCCTGCTGGCTCTCATTTGCAAAACAAGAGAAGCCATGTGCAGAGAAAAGGACTTGCTTAAACGAACTGTGAATAACCCCTGAATCAACAGAAGAGATCTTGTTTGGTAATGCCTGGACATAAATGTCACTGTATCTAATTTCCTCTTTTGCCATTTATTCTGTAAATATGGCTCTATGTATATTGTGTGATGTGTTTTTTTTACTATGCAGAAGGGTCACCATGGTGAAAATGAAAACAACCTCTGCTATAAGATTTTACAGGCAAGCTCTTGGTGGTTTATTGACCATGTGCTCCCACAAAATCAGTCCCAGCCACAAAGGCTTCCCAAAAAGAGGCACTCTTCCCAACTGGATATTTGGTAGCATCCCTCTATCTTGTGAGAAATTCTTTGCAGTCTAAAGTCTTCATTAACCATCCAGCTGTCAGTGTGCTCATTTGGAAAAGCTCTCAGTGCTCTCCATAGTTTTACTTTCTTTCAGATCAACCATCCCATACCTCCTCCCAAACATCAGGAGGATGAGTCTGTTCTTCTGTAAAAACATGCTATGTTTAATGAAGAAGGCAAATGTGTTTGTGAATGAGAACAAGACTTCAGTTTGTTTCCTGTTTTCAAAACTGAGAGTATAGGGTTTGGATTTTTGGGGTGGGGTTTTTTTGGTGGTGTTTTGTTTTTGTTTTTTTTTTTTTTCCAAACCCCCCTCTTTATGATGTTCCATGTTATTATTCATTTGTTGAATGGGTGAAAGAACTTGAGGGCGCAGTGCCACAGTATGTGAATAGCTGGGATTGAGATTATAGCTTTGCCCCTGAAATTGCTAACTCAATAAATACTATTTAATGTACTTCCAAAAATTGTGCTTGTCTGACTTTGCTGTCTAAAGAAAATTATTCTCAACTCTGATGTCACATCAGGAATGCAGAGGAGCTTTCTTTGGTGAAACAGATGTGTATTTTCATGATCACTGTGCAGAGGGGTTCTTTTTTATTTTTTAGAGTTGCTATAGCTCAATCAGAACCAAGGTCCTTTCACCCTCTACCTCAGGAAGCCTGCTTTGGCACCTGCTTCTAAATGAGTGAATTTAAAAATAGTATTTGTATTGAGAACAGGGTAGTGTTTAACTGACTCATTTAAATTAATGCAATGTTGTCACAAGACCCTCTTAATTTAAAACATATTTACATGTACATAATGTGTTTTGAAAGCATGCAAGGGCACCCATGTGAAGCTTTCAATCAGTTGCTAAACTGATGAAGTGATTTTTTTTTTTTTTTTTGTGTTCAGACAGGCAGTCTTAATTCTTTCCTCTGAGCACAGCAATCTGGAAGCTGAGCTGAAGTTCACCCTGTGTTTACCAAAGAGCAGGTATTATCCTTCTACCTTGTTCCAGTGCCCAATATGAATACATTCCTGGCCTAGGAGATGTAAGCATTACCTCATTCAGCCGAGTGTACTGGGTCTGAAACAAAAGGCAAGTGCTTTGCAGAAACTGGGTAAAAGAGTGCTTGTTTACTCCAGGGATTTATTAGCAGAGACATTAAAAGACTAAACTTTTAGCCAATGCCTTCTATTCTTTGGAAGCTACGTTATGTTTTTAAACCACTCTTATTTTCAAATCATTTTTGGAAAATGAGGTAGAGAAAAGGAAAAGTTACATAAAGTCATTTAATTAAAGTATTTAAGCTAGTGCATAACACTGTCCTTACTGTAATAAGGAAAATACTACATCCTGCTCAGTGGAATATGTTTAAACATTTTTTTCGTAGTCCCAATACCATTGGATGTAATCACTCCAGTAGGATTAATGAGAGAATTTCACAGGTCTGATGGTGGGTTTCTTGTTCAGCATGTCTAGCAACAGAACAAACAAAATAGTGATTTATGCCTTGTTGACTTTCTGCACCACAAAAGGATTCTTTTTCCCGTTTACACAAAAGGTTCCATTTGAGAGAGTGTGTCAAAAGTTACACATGAACCTTTAATCCGTGGGTTTTCTGTATTGGGGTGGGGTTTATTGGTTAGACAGGAATTTTGAGGGTGGGTTTTTTTTTTTTTGTGGGGAGGAAATTGTTCCTAACTAGAAAATTGCTTTGGGTAGGAGCGTTCTGAAACCTGCTAAAAACCGCCACCCAGTAGCTCCCTGCCTTTTTATCAGAGTAAGCTCAAACAGTAAGTTTGTGGTACCACAACTCAGTAAATCCTGCTTTAGGGCTGTTAATACTCCTTCAGAAATGTTGCCAGACACATGATGAAAGTGCTGATCCAGAATGAACTCGCGCTGCCAATTCAAATAAAGAAAAATGATGACTTAATTTTCTACTGACAGGTTTTATGCCAGGTTAGGTATCACTCCCTCTACAGCTCACACTTTCTGCCAGGTCAGGTAACGTCTCTCCTCCCAGAGCCAGCGTAAAGCCAACATAAAAGCATACCGCTGGCACAAACATCATCTTCCTATGCCTAGGCTAATTTGACAGAAATATGATTATGTGCCCACACTTCATCCAGGGGAAACCTGTGGTGCTGGAGAATCCCAGCAATGCAGAGAACCTGCTGTTAAGTGTTGAGGTGTCACCATGTGCAGTGATGTTACTGGGCTGTGACTTTCTGGGGAAGGCAGAACGGGTGGTGCCACCCGTCCCTTCTTACTCCAGGACGTTGAACCTTCTCCCTAGCCCTGCCCTTTGGGAACATTGCCTTCCTCTGTGGGAACAGAAACTGCATTGGAACAAGAGCTCTGGAGGGAAGAGCCGGGCAAGGAGACTCAGGTGGCTGGTAGTCCAGCGATACTGCAGCAAACGTATGATTGTAGTTCAGTACACTTAGAAATTAGTACATTTTGTTGGCATTTACACTGAGAATTTTGATAACAACAGGGTACGAATGTGAGGTCGGTCGGTGCTCTGTCCATCAGAGACCATGGGTTAGCTCTGCTGACAGCACCCAGGAATACCTGCCTCCTAAGCAAACAGATCTGAAATGTATTTAAAATCTATTCATATAAATAAGTACTCCGACGCACTGTTATTTTATATTTACATACTAAATATCCTAAAACCAGCTTTCAGCTCCATATGAAGCCTCATAGTGAGAATAAGGGATGCTCAGCTTTACTTGTGGTCATGGCAATACAAAATAGAAATCTTCACTAGTTTCCCCTTCAGGAAGGAATCCACAAAATCTTTTTGCCTTGCAGCATCTTGTACTATAAAGGCTTAAGAGAATGCAAAAAATGTCAGTCGGCGATTCAATTAGAAGTCTAGCACCAAACCTGATACACTTTAGGAGTGAGAGGTTTAGCACTTTCACTGTGACTTGATTAGCAAATGTATAGATCTGAGGGCTGTTTCAGAACAGCTCTGTGCAGGAGCTAACATCTGCCAGCATCCCTCCAAGCTGAGTGAAGCAAAATCATCCACTGCTGAAATCTCTGCACCAGATCAGCAGTTTCCTTCTGTCAAAGGCAGGCATTTACACCTCTGTGTAGGAGCAAATTGCTCCTGAGCCACAAAGGAAAGAAAAAAAAAAGGAAAAAAAGACGGTAGAAAGGGAATTAAGGAAACTTAAAGAGCAATTTACAGAACAGATCAGAATTGTGATTTTTAAAAACTTTGTTTATCCTTTTATTGGTCTAATAATTTTGGAACTGGGTGATTACTAGCTGCCTTGGCCTTGACACAATTATATTTTCAAGTCCATATCCAGTACCCCAACCATGGGATAGAATCAGAGAACTGATGTTTTGTTGGAGACACCATCCTTCAGACCAGACCTTCGTTTGAGATTATTTCTAGTGGGGCAGGGCACTGGTCAAAAGAAAGGCAGTTATCATGTGGTAAGTCTCAAAACCAGCTATCAATTATTCTCATGCTGGTGAACTTGAGTCCAGTGGACACTTTAAGGCTTTACTGGAATCAGTTTTGTGTTTGCTTACCCATCCCCGTCTGAAGTTCTGAAGGGGTGAGAGCTGAAGGAAAGAGGTCCTCTAGGAGCAGCTGAAAGGCAGGCGGCAGCGGCGGCTCTTGGGGAAGTGAGTGGCTGCCCACCAGACGAGACAGGCTGAGCGTAGCACCAGTGGGCTCTGGCAGTTCCAGCCCCAGCAGCCTTCTGCTTCTTTATTGCTGCTGGGACTCTAACCCAGCCCCAGTGCTGAGATCTGGATGCTGCACTTGAAATAGTCACAGGCTTTACCAGGCTGATCGCTCCTGAGCTACAAGGTCAGGGAGCTCCCCGGCCCCGTCCTTCCAGGCTACCAAGTGCAAAATCCCCAGTTAGACAAAGATTGTTCAAAGGAAGTGTGCAGCAAAAGAAGACATCTGTAACCGCTATCTCTGACAGGGAATGGGACAACAGCATGCTGGGGAAGGACTGCCCAATTGCTACCCTGAAGCAGTAGAAGCATCTTTATTTTCAAGCTGCTTTTGAGCCCTCCTCAGCCATCCTGAAGCTGAAGGGATCACCCCAGCTATGCTCAGCGGAAGAGAGCAGCTCAGCTTTTAACTACATCAGCCCCTCTGCCCTCCGCACCGTGGCAAACCCATTGGCTCCTGCAGAGCTGTAGAGCCTATTGCTCCCTAACCATGAACTCAGTCCCCCTTGCTGAACCCGCTCTCCATAAAACTGCCCTGAGACGAGCAGCTTGAATGCCCATGTAAAGGAAAAGAAATGCCCACGTTAATCTGGAAAACAAGGAGTCCTATGTCTGAAACTCGCCTTGTGAGGAATACAAACGTACAGTGACACCAATACAGCATTGAAGCGGAGTCCCCCATATCTTATATGGATGTGAAGGAGATCCAGGATTCCACCATTAGCTGCTACTCTGTACAGACAGTTACAGGTGAAGAGCAATCAGCAGGAAAATGCTCATATAAGGGCTATTTTTTGATGTTTGTACCTCTCAGGTTTAAAATCATTGTGGTATGTCTAATTATACTGCAATGCAGAACATCAGCAGAATAACAGCTGAAATGAGCAGAAGTCCAGCCACCATCAAGTCTATTAATTCCATATGTTATCATTATAATGAAGCCTATTGTTAGCTAATATTGATTTTTTTGATATATTGATTCTAGTGTTTTTCTTCTCTTTTCCTGGCTCAGCATTCGTAACTAGGGATGCAGTGCAGCAAATTCACCCATGACTCAATTCCTGGGAAATCATAGGAGCTACCCCACAGATTCATTTATCCCCCTCATGCTGTTCTCAAAATGTCAGCAAGTGGGATGATTGGTGTGACAGATGGAAGATAAGGAGGATTTCAGACCTTGCTTTCATTCTTGATTGAGCTGCAGGATGTGGAAGTAACTGTTTATGGCTGGTTTGCCTGGGGAGAATCCCACTGCTGGGCCACATCTGTGTTAGTGGTGGAGCAGGGGAGATGGTTAGGCCTGTGCACAGTGATGGCATTTTGTATTTATTCTGGTTTTCAAAACACAAATTTAAAGAGTATTAGAAGTCTGGTGATCCTGTAAAGCTACAAACCAAGGGAGGAGAAAGCCCACAGATCAAATTAAGCAGACACTGTTGCCCAGGCAATGTAGAACCCAAACTACAAACTTAGAAGCCCCAGATGAAGAATCTCAGTTTCAGCAGGAGACTTGAGCAGTTGGATGGGCTCAAAAGCTCTGTCAAATCATTCTGGGCACCAAGATTGAAACGTCAGGCTAACAAAATACCCAGAAATACGCGTCACTGCAAACTTCAGTGCATTTACATACACTATTTTCTCTCCATTCCTAGTGTCCCAAAAGTGAGTCTAAAAAGCTAAAGATTCTAAGTCATTCAATGCGTAATTACATTTAAGACTCTGCCAAACTCTTCTACAGTTTCCAAGATGGAATGGTATGGACACGTTGACTCTTGAGACAACAGGAAGTATCCTTCAGTGGGAATCTAGAAATAAAACTTGCACCCACACAACGAGTTGTGGCATTGACAAAAGCTTTACTATTTAACACACAAAAGTTCAAGACTTCGTCTGAACCACTCAGTGCTAAAATACACATAAAATAAATTCTAATATTATTAGTTTATTCACTAATGAAAGCCTAGAAGTTCAATTATGAAAGCAGTCTGTGAGTTTGACCACTATCTGGGTATACAGAATTTGGCAGAAAATGCCAGTAGTATGGCTTTTTATGCTTTTTTTTCCCCCATTTTCTATTTAACATTCTCTAAAGAATAAAATCAAAAGAGAAGTTCATTTTCATGCTTTTCATTAGGAGAGTCATCTGATTTGACCTTACTTTGATGCACTTGGACATGCAAAGGGGCAAAAGCAGACAGTCACATTCCAGATGAAAATTGGTTGTATCTTAAACATACAATGCAGAAACCATTTTTAACTTGTTCAACTGCAATAAAGTGGAAAAAGTTAATGGGTAGAGCATACCCAAAGTCTCCCATGCTGAGATCATCGGAATTAAACAGTTTCTTATCTCAGATGCAATTTAGGACCAAGGGCTATGTGAACAGAAATTATTTGCAAAGGGGAGATTTTCCTGATTATATACTAAGTGTGCACATTAACTGTGTTGTTCACCATCCTTCTATGCGTAACACCATCACATCTTACTATCACATCACAATATTGCTATTTCACTGTGGCATTTGTGGAAGAACAGGGTGCTTATCAGCTACTGATTGCTGAGAATTTCACCTTGGCTTAGATCTCTCTATATTCTATAAGGACTGAAGTTATTTCTTGGAATGGAAATTTGCCATATGTCTTTGTAGCATTAGATGTATACACAGATATTTGGGAAGAGGCAGTTCACTGGATGGGTGGATATGATTACGTCCACAGACATTGCTTTTGGGCTACACTATATCTTGTCACCGACTATATTTTCCAAAGAAAATAGGTCTCAGTACTGGAGAGGTACTGAGAATGAGATGCTGCTGATTAAAATTAACACTGTGAACTTTTCCCCTTTTTGTTTTAGTCACACCTACTGAGCTAATGAGCTTGGGGGTGGTTTTATCAAATCGGACTTTGGAGTGGGCTGAATGTCTTGAAAATAATTCCATGATGTATTTTGTTAAACCAAGATGTTCAGGGAAGCTTCATATGTGCTCACTTAATTTGCACCTGAGTTCTGAATCACCTGAAGTGTACTCCTAACTATCTATTAGAAAATTCTGCCCCTTTTTCTCCCTCTCCCCAGAGAAGTAGGCATATATTGCATATGTACAAAGTACCTCTAATAAAATGAGTATGATTGTAGCAGGGCTTCTCTAGTTCTTCACACTACATTTATATTCTGTGTTTGTATCCTGGGTCCTCTTTGTTGTCATTGGGGCATTGAAATTGATATCTTACTTGTATGCCTACCACCACAGCTTTATAACCACTATTTATAGTGTGCGGGTTGCTTCTAGGGGGTCAGAGAAAGGTAACTTTGAATAGTAAGCCTAATGCCAGCGGGCTTAACTACACTGTACCACAGTATGAACTTTAATTTCAAATTTTTAGGAGCTCACAAATCAAAAAAGGCTGAAAAATCACGTTGTCTCCTAGGTGCCTGAGATGAAGAGGACTTCAGAACAAGGAATCTGTAAAGCCAGAAATAGGAAGAATTCCAGGGAGCTGAGATGAGAAAAAACAATTTCACAGTCTGATGATAAGTTACTGCAAATCAAGGGGAGCAGCTTTCCACAGATGGTGTTAAATAAGTACAGAGGACTGAAACAGGCTTCAAGATAGGCAGGGAGAGTGATAAAAAAAAAAAGGGCACTTTAAAGCTCTATCATTATAGGAAGGTTAATAATTTTCTAGCACTGTGGTTAGTATATAATCGCAGCAGCCTCCCATATTAAGTAACATCACTGTGGTTGTCAGGGAGGCGTATGTGCCACAGAAACATGCCAGGGTTACAAGCCAAGTATCCCAAATGTGTTTGCATCATCCACAGCTGAAGGCCCCCTCCCAAGCCCAGCCTGTGGTGCCAGCTGCCTGGGGGTTACTTACCTTCCCCTTGGGCTTATCCTGCACCCTCTCCTTTCCACCCAGCCTCTGTCATTTCCCTGGCTGCTGTGTCCCGTGTCTGCAGCCAGGAGCCTTCCTCCCACTGGCGGGAGAGCAGTTCCAGAGAAATTCCTCTCTTTCTCGGAAAACTCCTCAAATTACAAAGATTAACCTCCGACCATGCAGAGAACTTCTAACAACAAAATGTTTGGCCATCTGTTCACAACCAGCCTGCAGAACTGCACTCTCATGGCTCATGTTCGTTAGTATCTCTCTGGGGTATGTAATTAGGGGATATTTAGGGTTAATTGCCCTAGATAGCAAGAGAAGTTATTGCAAAGAAGGATGCAGCCTGGGTTAGAAATCAAAACAAAAAGAGGCCACAAATATACCATCCACTGTCTTTTTTTCAGGTGCAACCAGGCACTTCTACGCAAAGCTGACACCATGCATGTTGGGTCGCACGTTGGGCCCACATTATACAGGGGTGAATGACCCCACTCACGACACCACCCCAACCCCTCAGTGTCCTCACTCACCACATCAGTTCAACTCCTTGGCACAAGTGCACGTGATTTTCACCTTTACAATTTGGAGGAAGATCAAGCGCTGTGTGGTTGGTATGTGCCGAAAGCTCCACAGACAGCCATAAGAATGAACAGAAACAAAATATGGCTATTTTCATACAAACTCTTCTCTATACCACTGCCTATAATTAGATAATATAATTACAGAGCTAATCTCTCTCACCTTCCCCTTTACATGATGCTTTCCCTGACTTCCGAGATGGCCATCCCACCCTGCTGAGGTACGAGCATGCCCTGTGGAAGCTGGGCTCCACAACTTTTGGTCTGCGTTTGTCCCAACACATGCTGGGAAGCAGAGACAAGACCTGCAGTTTCCTTTATCACAGTAGGCTTTGCTTCCTGAACTACCTTGTTCTAAATATAAAATTATACTGCCTGATTCTCTAATGGAGAGTGCTATTTCTTGCAGATTCCAAGACTCATTTGAGCACAAATTGCCCTTAAGAAAACTGCATTTTGTAACAAAACTCAGGGTGATAATGTGGTTGGCAACAAAGGGGCACTGTTTGTATTTCCCTATGGACTCCAGTCACATCAGCTCTCCAGGTATAAGGCGGCCAGGTCTGAATCCAGACTATAAAGACTATACTATGTATATAAGTATACTGTAAGTATAAAGACCTATACAAGACTTTAAGGAAGGTAGCTAGGATAATTACTATCTTCACTAGACACATATTGCTAAGAGAAATC
Source organism: Tetrax tetrax (assembly GCA_009806455.1). Classification (NCBI taxonomy): domain Eukaryota; kingdom Metazoa; phylum Chordata; class Aves; order Otidiformes; family Otididae; genus Tetrax; species Tetrax tetrax. The sequence goes on from WHYT01016218.1 coordinate 48,441, forward strand.
CACAGCGCAAATACAACAAATAAAGTATCTCTTGTAATATATAACGCCTTCATTTTCTCTTAGGCCCGCATGGCTGCACAACGGTCCATCAGTTTTAATTGCTCTCATTTACTCAAACACCCATAGGAAAAGCATCTTGTTCCTGTAAAGCTAAAGGTCTCTGTTTGAGAGACTGAGCCTCCTGTCTGTGGTTTACTTGGCTTCCTGAATTAGCAGACATTCTGTTCTTCCTTTAATAAAAAAACTCTGGATAATGATCGCGGTTTGCTTTGAACATTAATCTGAGAAGTTATAAAACTATGTTTAAGGAAACAAATAGAGAATTAAATCTTCCCCAAAACACTCAGAGCCAAAACTGTCTCTGGATTTTAAACTCACCTCTAGCATCTCAATAAGCATTTGTGAGCTCAAGCCAAATGAAACAGAATCTCTAGAAGAATATAATGTTTTTTTTTTAGTTAAACATTAGAAAGATTATAAAGTGAAATTGTATCTTGCCAGGAATTTGTCTTCAATGGATGTTATTCCATTATTTCCTTAAAAGCACCTTTTTTCCATGTTTTATTCGGGAAAAAGAAAAAAAAACAAAACCCAAACCAAAAATCTTTCTCTATCATCTTATCTGTAGTCTGTGGCTTGTAATGTGCAGGAGATCATACTAAATCCTCCTGTAATTTTTTTGAGCTTTAGAGTCTATTATCTTTTATTCTGTTTCCTGTACTCTATTTCTGTTTTAAGAGGAAAGCAATCCTTAGATCACAAAGCAATTTTATAATTTCCCAGTGAGCTAGGGGAAGAAGTCCCTTCCAATGCCTTTAAAGGCAATATCAATGGATTGAGGATGGAATTCATTACGTCTATCTTAAGGCATCTAAAATTTAGGACTCTGGGCTAAACCAGTCTCCTAGGCACCTTGTATTGCCAGTAGCATCACCATCAGCAGGGAAATTACCTCATTCCAAGCACAGTCTCCCAGATAGGTGGGCTGAATTGTTTCGGGAAGTACTGACTGTAAGGAACCCAAATGACTCAGTGGTACCTGACTTTCGAATCAGTAGCATCAGATTAGAGACATTTGATGTCTGAGGGTGTGGGTAGCTGCTTTTGACTGTGTACGGCTGACATTGAAATATCTAAGGAATTGTTCAAAGAAATGAAAGGGGATTAATGTATTTGGGATTTTTATAAAGAAGTTATTTTAGACCGTACCGGCAATGCTTGATAATAAGTTTCAGAGTACGCACAGCACATAAAAGTACAGATGGTACAAGTAAGGGCAAGCCACAGCACATACACAGCACAGAGTATGTGTTGTTGTAAATTATATCCAAACCTCAGATTAATCTAGGAATAAAGAAATAAAATAGGAATCTATCAATCAAAAATTGTTACATTAAAAATCCCTTAGACTTATGCTTTTCTTTCTTCTTCTTCTGCAGAGATGACGAATAATTTTTTTACTCCAGAGGACATCAAAGCTTGAACAGACTTGCAAAAACGCCATAAGATCTAATAATATCTGGAAAGTTGCAGCATTTACCTTTTCAGACACTAGCACGTAATGCTGTATCCCTCTTTCTTTGGGGCTTTAGTTACTGCTCTGTTCGAGAATCTGTTTAAGAACTGGTTTACTGTTCTGTTTAAGAATCAAAGAAGCCAGATTACCATTCCTGTGCACCTTACATAACCACTTAAATCAAATCAAAAGGAATATATACATAACTGATTTTCACAGGCTTTGCAAAGCTCAGTTGATTTTTTATATGGCTGGTTTTCATATGACTTTACACTGTTCCAAAGACAAAGGAAGGAAAACTTCCATTCTTGCCATAGGAAAAAAAAAAAAAAAAAAAAAAAAAAGATGTAAAAGAGACTTTATCTCTGAATGACAGTTAAATGAGCAAACAATCTGTAATTCAGGGTAAAAAAAAAAATAACCAAAACAAAACAAAGAAAAAAACCCTGATAAAAAATAAATTCTCCAGCTTCATCAAATTAAAATCCAAGGCACAACCAAAGCTTTGTTCTCCACTTGTATAAAACTGTTCAGCGGAAACAGAGAGTGTGTTTTGGTAGCCTGGATGCCTGCTCATCCCAGATATACTCTATCAACAGAAAAAGTGCCTGTTTCACAGGCACCTCACCACAGCTACGACTATTCTAATTCCTTCATATTTCTGACCTGCTTCATATAATGTTTGCAGTAACCAATGTTATTCTTGGCGGAACCAAGCCATCAAACTTCTGTAGATTTGCCTAAGCACACAATTTCATGTAATGAAGCCAGAGCTCCTAACACAAACATCCACATGAAAAAGGGACTATAAACATGAAGTACTGCTCATTTCCTTTGCTGGTACTAAACGTGTAAGTAAATATACTGTTTCTACTCAGGCATGGACAGATATTCTGGTTTTGAAGCCTTGTGCCTTTCCTAGGTAGTTTACAGTAAAAACAAAAGGCAAACTTTGAAGAGAAGAAGTTTAAAGGGGTAAAGCTTATGGCCCCAAAGACAGGGATTTTCCCAGCAGGATGCTCCATTGGGTGGGCTGAATAAAGGTAACGCACATTCTTTTTCCTTTAGTAAGAGGTGCGCTTTCGCAACTTGTAAGGGAAATCGCTGAATAGTTTGGACAGTTGCGCTGCTGTGTTTGTTTCAGCTCTGGAATGTAATTCAGATATTGTTTGAGAGTTGAAAAAAACCCCCAAAATAACAACAAACTCCAGAGCAAGTTCCCGGAAAGCTCCATGAGCTCTTAGTGTACATATGAATGGGAAGGGCCAGTTTTCCTGCATGCCAGAGGAGAAGGGTTGCTTTTGATGGCAGGTCATTCAGCTATAGGGTGCCACAAGACTTAACTGTATCTTATGCAAGAGATAGCTTCCTCTGGTCTAAACTGAAAGCTTCCCTCCCAGGGGGTCTGGCAGGAATCTCAGCAGCATTTCCATTTTGTTCAGCAGTCTGTATTTGGTTGACCAGTTCAAATGCACCTGTTTTCATAGAAACTGCCGTCTTTGTTCAGTGTACATTCCAGCACAGTGTTAAAAACCACCAAACATGGTCAAAAGGTCACTGCTTGTGGCTCGGTGTCCAAAAACTGATGTTTCTCCAGAGTATCCAGCAGAGCATCTAAATGTCAGTAAAGAAACTGCACATGCTTGCGAGGGATGACTAGGGAGGAGCAGTTTGTTGGTCAGCTTTGCCATCACACCAGACGCAGAGTGCCTGGAATAATCAAACCTCAGCCCAGTCAGTAATTTATCATCACATTATTCCTGATATGGCTTTTCAGGTATCTGTTGGTCAAGCCCCTGTTCTTCCCCTCCAGAGCTTTCCCAGCTGCAGTGATTTCATGCCAAGGGTCTGCCAGATTTATTTTCCCTGCACACCCCCTTTCCCATGTCTGGACCACCCTACCTTTGGTCTCATTACAAGCTGTTGGATATGCCAGCCTCCATCATAGCACTCCATGCAGCACTGCGTCACTGTAGTCACGTAATCAGCAGGCGTGGGAGCAAGTCCTTCTGTAATGCACGTAACCGTAAATAAGTGTTATATTTTATATATATAAATGGGCTTCATCCATCTCTTCCTCTTCCCATGCTCTGTAACTACAAATACCTCCACAACTAGCAAACTTCTCCACACTGAATGTCAGCACTCACTGAGACAACAGGGTCTGGAGAGGCTGGAGTGGCATTGAAAGCAAAAGACCTAATAAAACAAATGGCAGCAGCTAAACTGCTGTACACAGAGACTCTGCATTTTCACGGCTGCTGTGATAGCCCTGCCCTACCCAGAGTTTCTCATGCACTATGAGCTAGCCTGCTCCTGCTCTAAAAGACTTGTAGATCCCAGCCTCCCTCAGCTGTTTGCCAAATCTTTTGACATCCTCAGCGTTTCTCACACATTTCCCCAGCATCTGCCTGAGCCCTTCTGCCACACATGGTGGGTGCTGTGGGGCAGAGGCCGCCTCTGCCTCTCCCCCTGCATCTGCCTCTGCAGGGTCTTGCCCGTGGGTAGCATGTTCATGCCATCCCAGTGAGCATCCATGTAATAATAGCAACAACAACAACAAGAATTTGATGAGGGGTGAAAAGAGGCTGTTACGGGGTAAGCAAACATAACAAACTTAGATCTGCCTGGCTGCTCCAGGAAAACTTGCCGTTTGCTGATGACACAATTCTGTATTTCATACTCAACACTTCTGCAGGGCATTTGGTGGGAGATTTAAATTCAAAGGGAAAAAAATTCTCAGCTGCAGCCTGTCTGTAATAAGCTACTGGGAAGGAAGCTTGAGAAACCCCATTAATCGCTGGACATTTGTTCTGTGCCCCCAAAGTCCCAATGGCTCATGTCTCATCTTTGAATTCCTCCGGTAGCTTTATGTGCTGCCGCTCTCCCTTTCCAATGTGGCAGATGACTGAAATCCCTGACAGTCCTATTTTGACAAGCAGAGGGATCGAAAATACCTTAAAATAAGTCCAAGCAGACACAGTTCACCTCTGCAGCACTGCCGAGACCCACTGTGCAAACACCAGACAGCCCCACCCAAGCTGGGAAAAAAAAGTTCAGGTCTTTTAGTGAGTGTCATGGCCCCCTTCATTATTTGCTCACTGACGGACAAACCCAGCTCTTTCCCCATTCTGCAGCAAGCTCCTTGTATGTTTGCGTGGCACAGGGTCTTCTCCAGTGCATAATGGTATTTCTAAGTGGATGCCTGGTTGTTGTTCGTAAATTAAGCGTCTTTTGTTTTTCCACCGGGAATCTTGGAGTGTTGCACTGATTGTCTGTTATCTGTCAAGGCATCAGTCAGCGACCCAGCAACTCTCTGCTGGAGACTGCCCTGCTTTTACAATTAGCAATAAAAAGCTTTTGTCGCTGCACAATGATGCTTCTGAGGTCTGGTTCAGGGTTTTAGGAGGGTTTTCTTAATCAACAATAAGATCAAAACATACATATTCTGTTTGCTTTAACAGTGATTTGGAAAAGAAAATATTTAGCTCAAAGAGAAAGAAACACTTCTGCTGGAATAATTATTCTAATGCATATAAATAAGGTTTCAGAACCCAATTTCCTACTTTTTTCATTCATTGCTTCCTCATCTCTATTAGTTTTAATGTGAAATGTTTTGAAGTACAGTTCTACAAGAGACATGAATAACTGAAACTGTAATTTACACCACGTTTAGAAGAAACTTAACCAGAACAAGATCAGCTTCCTGTTATTGAGATGTGTTATTTATACAAACAACTCTTTTAGAAAAAACATCAAGTGCTTAAATGGACAAGCTGGATACAATTAGGGTCACTTCATCCTTCTCCTAAGCGATATTAAAGCCCACAAATACTAATCATTAATCAGTCAGGGGATAGCAATGCTAATCCTAATTATGGATAGCTTGTTTGAGTACATTAAAAATGCAATTTAAGGCTACATCTGTCAGAACAGTTCTATGTTACTAGCTCATGTGTGGCATTATGTCTTCTCTTGTCTATCAGCTGTGGCAACAGGATCTACTGAATCTTGAGTATGCCAAAATACAGATGATGCAAACTGTAATTCTATCTTTAAAAAGCCTCTTATTTTGTGAAAGCTTAAATATTTGTCAGGTGTCTGGGCCTGAGTGGGGCTGGGAAGGGATTTTACAGAAAGTAATGGGTTTCATTTTCTTTTCCTTTTCCTTTCGCTTTATTACACTTGTGCCATGAAAAAAAAGTGTAAGTAAAGGGTGTGTGTGGGGGGTGTAAATAAAGGGAAAAGGCATAAAAAAAACAGGACTGAGGAGAAGAAGTAACAGGAAAGTTTCATTAAGATATCAATTAGTATATTACATCTGGTAAAAAAGATATATGGTAGGAGGGAGGGAAAAAAAATATTTTTATGCTAGAACTTGTCAAAATAAAAAACCAGTCACACTTTTTTCCTTTCATAATAACCCGCAAAAGGAATAGCCACAAAAAAAAAAAGTGAATTTACATAGAAGAACCTTTACAAATCTAGTTCAGGGTTTACACATCATCTAGGAGACTGGTGTAACTAATCTGAAGCTCTACCAACTCAGACCATTAAAAAATCTGGCTTTCATGGGAGTATTGCACAGAAATATACTTTATTAAGGAAATTTAAAAGTGTTTCACATACAACCTGCAAAGTTCTTTGAGACATCTGTCCTTTTTTACAGGTTCCAAAGTCTATCAAAAATCTGTTATGTTCTATGTAATAGTCAGAAAATCATGTGAGCACAAAAAAAAAATTAGAATGCACTGCTGTTGTTCAAATATAAAACACCCTATTGGGATTATAAAGAGTTCCAAGAAATATGGCAGCTTCAAACAGCAGCTGCAGTTTTTAAATCAACTTGACAGAGAAAAGCTTTTACTGAACACGGAAACTCTCATCTAGATATACTGCCCATCCTGGGCCAGAGCCATCACTCATTTTTCAGCTTGGAACAGTTATATGTGCATATATATATATGCAAAATTTGTATAAGATTATTCATAGTTTTCAAAGTATTTGTATATGTAAGGCAAGTTTATAGACACAAACTAAATTTTATTTATTTACACAAAGTTTGCTCTCCCCAGGTAGTAGACACAGGGGAGGAAGTGTTTCATATAATTATGAGGAAAAACAGAATGTCTAGAGCATTCAAATTGTATATTTTATACCAAAATCTTTGTCTCAGCAAAGTTGCATGTGAATTTGGCTTCATTTTTTATGTTTTGCCTCTACTCTTTAAATATATAAGTCAAGTAAATAAGATTTTTCTTACATAATTTACTGTAACTGGCCTTTCAGTGATGGACAGTATGTGATAGTAAGAGTTAAGCTTCCTACAAAAAGTACTGCATGAAGAACAGGCTTTGTGGTTATGTTTCTGTAAAACTCACCCAAGCCAGTAATTCTATCATTAAATGAAATTTCAGCTTGAAATGAAAGCGCTTGATCTGCCTCAGGAAAAGATATGCAAACAAACAACTAAATCAGTATCAGTATGTCAATTTTGCGGAGCAGAGGACTTGGCCTTCAAAAAAAATTAATGCTCAAATGGCAGCAACTGTCACACAAGAATAGGCCTTACCTACAACCATCTTCACCCATTTCCTTACCTGCCCTGGCCTATCCTTACCTATTTCTTTTCAGCTGTCCAACAGATTCATGTTGCCCCATCACTGACATGCATGTTTACACAGGAAACTGTTTTCATGTGTTCCCAGTAGGATTTAAGCACCTTAGGAGACACCAGAACTGTTAAGTAAGCATGGCTGGAAACTTGCTCTGAAAATTGGCTTCTTTTACTCCCAACATTGAAGACCTTCAAGATCTCACTAAGCAGGATGCCTCAGCTTCAGCCCTCCCTTTTCATAGGTATATGATACAAGAGTACAGCCTCACCTCTCATCCACATGGCCTGGAAAGGGCCATGGTGGTAAATGGCCCTTTGATGGTAAATACACCAGGGTCTACTTTTCCTGCAAACAGGGTGGATTCTCCAAGCAGGAGCTGCAAAAGCAGGGGGGCTTCAAATAATTTTTGGCCTGCTTTCCCTGTCCTGGTGCAAAAGTAACTCCAGTGTTTCAAGTCCTTTTGGATCCCTCCAAATGGAGGCAGATATTTTAATAAGTGCTGATGAAGCAGGGATGCAGCAGTCAGGCTCTTTACCAGCTACAAGGTAATTTAATAATGAGGTACAGGTGTAACAATGCTGGAGCTGATTTTGCAGGTGGGATTGCCCATGCATTTTTTACAAAGATGAACTACCTGAGGCTCCTAGTAAATTATTAACTGATAAACCAAAAGCAGGTTTTGAAGTAGGAAGGAAAGATGTTGTCACACCTTTCGAGAGAAAGCCATTAGGCAGTTGAAAAGAAATAGTAAGGACCAAAAAGGCAGAATATGGGTTTTGACTGGGCCTATCAAGAGATTTTTATGATTGTTATGCTAGATAGGGCTCCTGAATTTAGAATAAACTATTATAGTTGATTAATATAATATTAAATTCACACACCTCTCCTTTTTTCTTCTTTCTTTTTTTCTTGATCTAGTGTAGCAAGATATCTGTGCTAGGCTGTCCTGAGGGTCACAAGAGACTCGTGCCTAAGATGACTCTTTCTGAAATTCCTCTCCCAGATCAGTGAGATGCTTTTCCTCTGTAAACAAATAACCTCACTTATTTTGCATTCCCTGGCTGCAGTCCTCCTCCTGCAGCTCAATTGTCTAAGGTTACCTCTGGAGCCAAATATTTTGGAGAAGGCTACATGAGGCTGCTCTCATTTGCTAGGGAAATACTGACTGTGAAGAAGTTGTTGAAGAATCTGAGAAAGGCATAGAGCAGGCACACTATTGCTGAGTCTCTGCCCTTCCCTGCAGCCTGGAACCTATCCGTAGCATGGGCTGCCCCCTCTTCAATATAATTTGTCTTTGTCCTTCCTGAAATAAATTAAGTGATGAGGTGTGCTTGATCAAAGATGATCAAACAGTGCTCTGGTGTTTGTGTGTTGCCTCTCCTCCTGGCCAGCTATATCCTGCACCAGAGGGTACTTAGGACCAGGGTAAAGATCAATAGTTGCTGGTTTGGGGTAATTTAATCCACTGAACCACTCTGCTCTTGGCCAAGGGGAGCACTGTCACTCCTGGGCATTTGACTTTTCTGAAGTGTTTCTCCTCCCCTCCTTGTTTGATCTGGAAGTGCTTTTCTGTAACTGGTGTCCTGAAGAAATTTAGCTAAAATGAGTGTGTTACAACAGAAATTCTGTTTTGATAAGCTGGTATTTTCCAGTGGGAAAAAAAAAAAAAAGTGCCATCATCATTTATGATGAGGAGAGAAGTTGTCAAATGCAAGTATGGTCCAGACAAAGTACTGTTGTAATGCGCAAGGTCAACTCACTTCTCTGCTCTTTCTCAGCATTTGTACTCTCCCTTAATCCTGACTGCAGACTTGCAGCTCTGCTGGCATCCATATAAACTCTTTGCTCTGGCTTGAATGTAGTTTTCTTGCCTAAGGTGGTTGTCATCTTTGGGCAGATGATTGTTTTGGCTGTACCTCAATGGGGCTAGGCTCAGCTGCTCTTCAGAGGAGTTGGTCACTCAGAGGGAGTGTGCAGTACATTTTAGAGCAGTACTGTGTTTCCTTTGCATCCTGTCTCATTAATGGAATTGTCTATGGGTTTTGAAAGGCTTTTACCCTCAGGAACACTTACAATTAAAACATCATATTACATGCTTGTTTTTAATAATGCTTTCTAAGCTGACCCACAGAGATACAAAAATTTCTGCCCTCACTGACCATGGATGACTCTCATCTTCCTCCTTGGGAGTATTTAGGTGCTCAGGGCACAAGAAAACTCTTGCAATTTATAGCAAAATTTAATGTCCCTGGCATACCCTATGAGAGTGTAGCCTGTTATTAACAGTTTATAAAAATGAGAAATGTTCCTGATATATTCAGGCTACCTTCAGTAATGGCCTCAGACCTTGAAAAGTCTGTGATCTGCACCCAGAGAGCTTGCTGGGAGGGAGCACAGCAGCTATGTCCTGTGGTGACACTTATTTCACTCTTCTTCTTGGGAATTTACGTATTTTATATGTACTTACTTTCCTTTTTTTCCCCTCTGCTACAGATGTCTAATGAACAGAAATTGTAATTGCGTTCTTCTACCCTTCATTTAAACAAATGTAATATTAGTTCTCTATACCTCAAACCAATCTACCAGACCAGTTTGAGACCGATTATATACATTGGGTAATTTATCTTTCTTATGATAAACAAAAGCTTTTAAAGAAATAAAGTTCTTTCCTATTTCTTTCTCTCTCTGTACACAGAAGATGCAGAGGAGGCTAAGGCCTCATGCCGGTAAAAATTTGTGTGTGGAATTCCAAGTTACTTACAGAGCAATCTCACAGGAGCAGGGCAGTCTTCCCTGGATTTGAAGTCCAATCCCTGGTTGTTGCAGCCACCACCATCACATCATCCCCTAGCGCAGTGCAGTGTTTCCCCCTGCTACTTCCACACAAAGCTGTTCCCCCCTGGATACCCCCTTATCGTTACTTACCTGGTTTATACATACGTGTCCTTGTGTCAATATTGCTCTTTTGTTTAAAGGCTTAGGGGGATTGTTTCTGAGATTTCGTCGGTCCCTCAGCTTTCTTTGAAAAAGCCCAACTGTGAAAGTCTTATAAAAAAACAGCCTTGATCAATAGCGTAGTTATCTTTTAAAACACACAAGGAAGGAGACTTTCCTGCATCGATGATAAACTCTTACATAGCTGCTAAAGTGTTTCTAAGATCACATTTGGAGGTCAAGGCAGACTAGTATACCTAGTTAAGAATGTGTGTAAACTTGTGCAAGGTCAGTATTTCAGTTGTTATGTGATGCGCTGCCTTTTCTTCCTCTTCCTGTCTTTCAAAGCAAGTCAGTAGCAAGGAAAGGAGGGCATTATTATTATCCCTCACATACCTCATGCTGCTCTATAACAGGCAGTTTTATAGGACAGGCTCAGGTTTCCTGACACCACCGCACTGATGCCTCGTGTTGCTGGAGCCATGTGATGCAGCATCATCCCGTGTCACCAGTGTCTGAATTTACACCAGCGAGCCTAACAGGACCCGGGCACTGGCTCAGGCAGTGGCATCTGTGCATATCAGGCTTCCCAGTTAGGCTTGGACTCATAGTGACCAGCCTCTCCCAGAGAAGGGATGGATGCATTTTGGGGAAACAGCATGGGCCAGGGGCTGACCATAGTTTTGGAAACAGCTGCCTGACTCAACAGCTGCAACAGCCTATGAATGTCAAAAATGTGTTTATTGCTCAGATAAATCACTTTTGCAGCCGTCTGAGTTTTGCAAATTATGAAACTGCCCTGAAAGGTTAATTTGTGGTTACCAGTGTCTAACTGCAGGCAGAAAAGTGTGGAACATGAATTTGCAAATCTATTTGCCAAGGTCACTTTGCAGTTTGTGGCCTTCTTGTGCTATGTAAACCTGTAAAAAGAACTAAAGCAGGCCATGTTACCGTGCTGAGGTTGCAATGATGAACAGATAGGTCAAAGGCAAGTTTAAAACAACAGTGGGTGGTTAACATCCTCAGCCAAAATCCTTCTCATCTCTGTGGACAGCATAAAATCACCCTCCATTCTTGAGCTGATCTGAAATATGGCCTCAAAATGATGGCTCTGTTCTCCCATTCCACTTTATTTAGAATCACTCAAGGCTTATCAAATGATGGCTGAAATTCTCAGCTGGCTATTCACTGCATCACATATTTCATGTGCATGAATTTGCAGTACACAGCCTTAGTGGTCTAGGTTTTATCTGCTTTATATTCACACCTTCTCCCATTGATCCCTTCACAACGCTGAATTTTGCTGCCAGTTGCACACAGTAATATCTTGTGCTTGTACTGGTGAAATCAGTCATTATACAGTTTCTATTGCTTTCCTTTAGCTGTAGCAAGACAGATCTTTATTTGTGTGATTAAGGGTTTTGCAAACTTTCAGCAGCAAAGCTCATTAATTCTTTTCATTTAGAGAATAGTCAAACTAAGGTAGAAGCTCACAAAATCAATCATCACCTTGTAATCTACCTACCTGAAATATTTGTGCTGATATCTATGTGGCCCCCAATCACAACCACAGCTGAGCGCCTTGCAAACTTTGCTATAAAACATCCTAATTATCGAGGAGGTATTATCCCTCCTGTTTTAGAAAGGAAATGCCCTGAGGTATCTTCACAGTGTTTGGCTGACAGAAGTTTCATTGCATCCGTGCTACAATCCAGATTGATGCTGCACAGTGGCATTAACACAGCTCCAGGCCCGCGTTTAATAACCTGTCATTCCACAGGGACATGAACAATTTGGGGTGCCCTGCTTGCATCCAGCAGCATCCATGTGAACAATTTGAGATGATCACTTGCATCCAGCAGCATCCTGTCAGCATCTCTGCAGTTTCAGGTTACGGAGGCTTCTGCCTCCCAGAAAAGACGCCTTGTAAATGTACCTTTCGTGTTCCTTTAAACTCATTGCTGACGTTGCCTGAGAATGTAGCATAAATGAGCAGAGGGAAGCCAGGGTCAGCTCAGGACATGGCAGAAGGCAGCTATGCCATTTGTGCATAACTAGGGATAATGTTGGCCTGCAGATGGCCAGAATATCAAAGCAGAGCTTTGTATATTCAGTTACCCAGAAACAGATGCTTCCTATATGTAAATGAAGTGGAAAACATGTGAATATGATGGGAGCAGACCCGTGACTTAAAATGACAACCGACCCTGTCAGCTGGAAAAAGCATCCAGGAGCAAAGTTGTGCTGTTGCTCAGCTCAGAAACCTGTAGCAGCCTCTCTGCTTGCTGGGAGCGGAGTGGAATGCAGCTCCAAGGCTGGGAAACATTCTGCTCTTCTGTGTCCCATCACTGTCCTCGCTGCGGCAAAACCCACCCTTGCCTGGTCAAAGACTTGAGCCAGTGCCAGCTGTGGCCAGCTCAGCCACGCTGCACCCTTCAGCTCAGCTACAAGAACAGCCACCACGAGCTGCTGGGAAAGCTTCTACAGATGCGCTCCTTTCACAGACTACCAGTGAGAAAATCAGAGTAAAAGCTCATCATTTCTGGTGAGGCCTTAGTTAGTGCTGCTGCTGGAGAAGGCAGCAAGATCATTGGCTTTGCATCAACTTCGCGTGGCATGGGCTCAGGATCCTGTGCATGCTCTTCCCACCTTAATTTAAAAAAAAAAATGTGGGAGGTGGTGAGTATTCCTGCTAATCCCATTTATCCCGTGCTGTACATAGGTTCATGGGCTGCAGTCAGTGGCACAGATAACAGCAGGGGCTGGAATTTCAAAGGGCAATGAAAGGTGAGGTGGCAGCTCCTAAACATGTCTCCCTCAGCTCAGGCATCAGCCCTTGAGCTATGGGTGATATGCTCTTTGGAGAAATACTAGGCTTCTTCATATGTTGATTCTCTGATTATCAGAATAGCCAAAATATGTTTCACTTTCCAGTTCTTTTGAGAGAGATGAAATTGCTGAGACAAAAGGAAAACTGACCAATTTTAAAACTGAACAAGGAGAATTTTTTTTTAACACTGAAATAAAATAGTCTCAGGTTATAAATGTAACTTTGCTTTTTGTCTTCTCCATGAGGTACATTCCCCCAGCAAGGGAATCTGAACCAATCCATTCAAAATCTCCTTCATGAGAAAATGGAGGGGTGCTGGGTGGCACTGCTACCGCCCAGGGTAACAGGGTCTTAGCAAAAAGGCAGCAAACATTTGAAAGACCTCCATTTCAAAAAGGATTCAGGTATTTCAATAGCAGGTATGTCTCCCTCCTACTTTCACTAAAGTGGTGTTTACTTCAGCTAATGAAAGCAGTCTAGCTATGCAGCCTTTTCTTATCCCGGGTGGCAAGTGTGCAGAGCAACTGAGTCAGGGTGTGCCTCATGCCTTTTCCGTGAAATGTGTCTTTTGTTTATATTGTGGTGCCAAATTATGTCAGGGAAATTGTGCGTATGTGTTTGACACGACTCGGGACAGCCCCATCCCAACGTGGTCCTCTGCGATTAAAAAGAATTCACTTAAAGGTCAGGGGTCTCACAATGGGACAGCCTGGTGGCAGAGGAACAGCCCCAGAGGTGGGTGCGCTCCTCCTTGTTCAACATCACCTCAACCATATGATTTAAGAATATGTGTGTAAATATGTTACATATTTAGCAAGTGGGGTGAAGCTGAGCTTTCCAAAGCCGGTTCAGCTGCCCAGGGACCTTTGAAACACGCAGGATTCGCGTGACGGGATTCCAGGGGGGCTATGAAGTGCCATCAGTTTGACTTCTGGTCAAACATCCTCCCGTAGGTGTTAACAGTGGATACTGATGCTTGTTGGCACTCACCACCTTGCAAGTAGAAGTGAAATGTCCACACAGCTATGTGATGAAAGGAACTGCTGTGAAAGCAACGCCAAACTTGTGATCAAATTATCAGGTCTAGTCATTTTGCAAACAAGTGGACATCTGCGTTCTTGCTCCTGAGGGTACTTGTAGTCATGACATCTGCAAACCCCATGTGATTGTTGCAATGACAGTATAAACAGCAGCCCTTTCTGTGGTATTTCAATCCTCAGCTTTTAGTCTGTGCTGGAGGAGAAAGGAGGGTGGAGTGCAGGGAGTTGCCTCACCTCTTGGGAGACTGGGAGAGTTGTTTTTGCTAAGGGTTCATGATGAGGTTTGAGGTAGGAGTGGGGAAGAAGGAATTTCTTATCTGCATCTAAAGAGATAACTTAGATGAAGAAGCCTCTTTGCACATCTTTAGTATCTTACTTCCAAGGTGGTTTGTAATTTACTTTTGAAACTTCTTCATCCAACAGATAGAGTGGCAGCCTCAATATTTGAATGAGTAATGCAACCTCCATTCAGATTGAAACTGTAGTCTTTTCTGTAAAAACCTTCAGGATAGTAACTCTCTCACGTACTGCCCTGTAGAGCTCCAGGATGCTCTTCCTGCTTGTAGCTCTTCAGCAGCTTCCTCCCTGAAGACCCTGTGAGGCTATGGGAGGATGTCCTGGGCTCCTTGCCCAGGCTTGGGCATGCACAATTCTCCCAAATGTCTGAGTAGGAAACCCTACTCAGTGAGTGAGTTACAACACACTCCAGCCAAACCAAGATACAGATAAAGGACTAAGACAGACCCCCAGTATAGATATAGTCAGAGACAAGTTTATGCATATCTCCATCTCACCTGCACTGAAAATGAGAACCGTGGGGGCTCATTATCAGCAAGCAGGAGAGAGATTTCCCCACCTAGTTCCAGGAGCTATGTTAATGCAATATAAAATTTATAGATGAACATTTTTTTCTTGCTCAGTGCACAAGCTCTTTAATATTAAAATCCTAGGCCTCCCTCTTGGGACTTGCAGTTCTCCATATGTGTTTCATTCTATCATTTATGCAGATAACGCTGAGATTTATCTCCTCCTTTCCAGTGATTAATTTTCTGCAGTACAGGATGCCAGCTGTAAACTTTTGCATACCTTAGAAAGTTTTAAATGCTAACTTTTCTATTTTCAGGCTTATAGCAACAGATGTAACCTCCAAAAAAACATTGTTCTACACGTGCTTGTTGTTCTATGTTTCAGGTAACGTAATTAGACTGGATCCTTTAAGGGAAAAAAGGTATTTGAGGGGATAACTTCATCAGCAAAGACAGCTGATAAGCATAGGCATGTTCAGCTCTGTGAAGAAATGCTCCTTGTGAAATGGTGTGCAGCCTGCTGGCACATGAGGTTGAACACATTTGACATAACATTTGCCAGTTTGTGTGGCCATATGCACCAAATTTGAGACATTGCATATCAAAGAAACTGAGAAATAGGCTGATAAAGACCCTCAGTTAAGCCACAGCAAGCCCTCATGTTTGGTCACGCTCTTCAATCGTCTTCTTCAACCAGCCTACTTTGTGTTGATTCTTGCATTTAAGGTCAGGTAAAAGCCTGTATGGTATCAGATTGGTTATATCGTATCTAGGACTCTGGTTCAGTTGTACCTCGGACACAGCTGGGAGAGAATCCCTGATTTCGTAGATTGAGGAGAAATGAGGTACCGGAGAACATCCTGAAGTAGTCTGATAAATATGGGTTCCATCTTTAGCTCTAAATCCTATGATAAGACATTACTCACTGAACTACCTCCAAATTAGTCCTTGATTAAACAAATAAGCATCTAAAGAGTATTTTTCTGAAAATTAAATCAATTTAAAGTGACACATGCATTTAAACTCTGGCTGTATCAGCAATGTTGTGTAAGACAATCCCCGCTTCTACAAATACAATTTTTAATGTAAAAATTTCCTTGCTAAACCAGGGCTCACAAACAGGATTACTTCAAAATGAGAGAGAATAGAAATGAGTATATGCTTCCATAAGAAAAACACACCCGCTCACTACTATGAAAGAGTAGGTCCACAAAAAAAAGTCACTTTGATGCCTTAAAGCACCATCTCTGTTGGATCCGGATTTAGACATCCGCTTAGATGCTGAATGACCAATTGACACCTAAATGCACCTAAAAACGCCGGAGACTTTGTCCATGGACATGGACAAGTTACATTCTGACACCACCAAGCTGTGCAGAAACCAGACGAATGCCTACGGCCTGGAGGGATGCTCAGACTCTGCTTTCCTCTGTCTGTTTCTTGAAGGACACGCTCTACTTCGTCTTCTCGGAGGGCTCTTGATGACAAAGCAGCTGTTTTCACTGTTTTCCCTCCCTAGCTTAGGGCACTCTCCTGCATTCTAGGAGGCCCAGCTTTAACGCCCTATTTTACCTGGCTCAGAAAGGGGCCAGCAGCCAAATCTGGTGAGAGATGTAACATTTAGGCTGTGGGACTCAGAGGTGAGCTCTTCCTTTGAAGTAAGTCCACTCTTTAAGAATAAATAAAAATTAATGAGCTCAGAAAACTGTGACTTCATAGCACAGTGGTTAAAGTACTTAGCAAAGATGCAACAGGACAAGCCAAGTACCTCTCCTGAATCTTGAGTTACACAAGCTGGAAACAGATTGTTCCTCCTATATGGAGGGAGGTACAGGACTAATTATTTCCTAGGGTGTCAGGCATGAAGCACCGCAGTGTTGCACAGGGCGTTGCAAAATACAATGGCGTGGTGTCCAGTCCATTTGCCAGCCTGCTTCTCCATGTGGCTTTGTGCAGGGCACCGTTGTGTCTCATTGTTTCCACGACTCTTGCCCATCCACATACAGGGACCAGGGACACAGGGATGCTCCTGCTGCCTCTGTGCCTCTTGGGACAGTGGATGCTGCCCATCACATGCTGCAGCCCTGCAGGCACATTTCTGTTTGTAGGTTGAGGATGGGAGGAGCAGGCTGACAGCTAACTGGACAGACAGAGGCATTAGGCAGCAGAGCTTTTGAAAATGAAGTGCTTTACAAGAACTAATCTTCTTCCTAGCTTTTCAGCAAACAAGACTGAAAAGAAAGGCTGGAATAATAGTTGCCCGGAATGGAACAACAACTCCTCCCGGTACTGTTAGCAAGCATTGGGCCCTCTGTGCTGGGGCATGAGTGGCTGTGGCCCTCACACAAGTTCTGGCACTGCCTGACAATTACATGAGGGCTTGGGAGTGCTTTCAAGCCCAGAACAGAAATTATTAATAAAGTGACTTCAGAGAGACTTCAATCAGCTTTCCTTTACCAACACCCTGGAGGCAAACTAGGAAGGTTTGCTCGCCTTCACCAGCCTGAAGTCAATCACATTTTTCATCCTTTTTCTGTCAGAGGAGACAACAGCCACAGGCCATATTTCTAAAATGTCTTGTCTCAGCCATGATTTTGCGCCAGGCCACCTTTCCCTCCCTGTGCTCCCCCTCCATCCCTGGGACACAAGACATTCCAGCTGCCTTTCAATTCAAAGATGAGCTTGAAAACTTAGCTTTGCTGAGTCAGTGTTCGGTGATCATTTTTTTGTAGTCCATTTTTTTGAATACAAACTGTTGCGATGACATGCGTCAACCGCAGCTTCCTTCCCCTCTGATCCCAGTCTCAGACACCCATGTGGGATGCTCAGGTGGGTGTCTGGTGTGTTTCTGTCCTTCTGACCCAGGTTAGCTTTCTTCAAGCCAGTTCTTAAGTTAGTCCTCAGAGACAAATGTGAAGGATAAAAGAAGAAAAGAAAAAAAAAGCTTCTCAAGATTTAATCATCCCCAGGGGGAAAGCAATGTGCAGTTGGTAAGAAAGGTCACTGAGGGTCAAGAGGATTCGGGGAGGAAAGTGCCTTTCATGAGGAATTGCAAATGTTTACTTTAAACAAGTATTTAAAAAGTCAAGATCCTGAAAGAAGCCATATGTTTCAATCTTGAGACCAATTAGTCTGCCTCATCTGCAGTTTATTCTGTGGACTTTTGGCCTTTCACTTCTGAAGGCAAGCAGGCTAATGTGCCAGCACAAGTCGTAAGAGGCAAAGGAAAGCTGGGGCAGCTGCCTGAAATAATTTTTAGAGATGCACTTGAGAATGCTTTTCAAAAATGATACAAAGATTGACTGCACAAAGAAAATAAGAATTTGACTATGCCTCTTTGGTGGAGGAGAGCTCTGGCAGTCGGCACACCACAGTACTGATCTCTTCATGTTTTGTAATGCTTTTTGGTAAAGAGAGTCCTTAAGAATTTGTTAGGGCTTTGTTTGCATATCTAATCATTCTGCCTTCCCTCTTCCTTTCCACAAAGATTATTTAATTTTTTTTTTTAACTTCAGGAAGGTGTTTTTCAGCATACAGAATGTCAGGAGAAAATGAAAACATGTCATGAATAACTGATGTCAATCAATGAATCCCACTAGCAGCATTTTATTTTATATTTATCCCCTGTAGCCTCTGAAAACAACTAAACACAAAACAAAGCCAACATGAAACAAGTTGTCTTCTTCACGTATAGGTATTCTACTGCACTCTTCACCCGGGTCATTGTTTGTGTGTACCACAATCAATGCTAAACACACTGGGAGGAGGGACAAAGTCTTCCTATTCTTCTTCACGAGTCCAGCAATACAGATATGCCATGTAAATTGGATGATTTGCACAGCAGGAGTGAAAAATACCTCAGCAGCAGGGATTTAAGCACACAGCACCGTTTCCACTTCTGCAGCCAAAGTAGTCTAGGATGGAGCGGCAGTTTTGGCTACAAGACCCTGGAGTCCAGGTACCTGAAATCCACATTAGCCATGTTAATCCATCAGAACCCTTTCCATGAATTCAGCTGAAACTTAAGGTTGAAATAGAGGCAAAGTCCTAGTCCCACTCAGATCAACAACAAAACAGGGTAGAGCATGACCAGGGTTTCAGTGAGCATCCTGCTTTCCTGACTACCAATCCTGTATCATAAATCAGGCTGCACTTTACCACTCAGAGCAATCACCAGAGCAGGGACACAATTCGTAATAGAGTCTGAAAGTTCAGCTTTTAACAGGTTTGCTGGTGTTAGAGGAAGTAACTATGAATCATTCATTTAGGAGAGAAAACATGTGAAATGTCTAGCTTTCCTATTGCTCAGAACGGAATACCTGAAACTTTACCAAAATTCATACTAAAAATCAGAGTGTGTTTTATAGGGAAATAAAGGGTGATTATTTGTCTGAAATATTGCAATTCTCATGAAGCAGGATCCACATAAATTGCAAGAAAAAATCTATTTATTTTCATCATACTAAAAATGAAAAAAAAAAATCCTTGATTCTTCCATGCCCAGCGAGTATATCAGACCTACTACCTTCTTCACTGAGAATTATTCTACTATATTTTCGTCAGGGGAATCCTGAACTCAAAAAAACTTAAAATCCTATCTGTCTATAAATTACTAGATAAAAGCAGTCTTCCTGTAAAACTGATATTTATTACCTGCATAGAGACAGTAAAATGGATCTGAGTTTAAGGAACAGCTCAGTCTAACATTAAAGAATAAGGATTTATAAGTGAAGTTCAACTTAATACTTTACAGGGTCTGACAGTAATGAGGCCTAAAATGAAATGGAACAAACTATGTATTTATTAAAATTCCAGAGATGTGGATGGAAGAGTTTAGTGTCACCTAGCCATGAGTATTCTGTCAAAACAGGGATAGAGAGTCTGGAAAGGGAAGGAGTCCTCCAAGATCTTCTGGCAATGACATATACTTTTAATTACAGTATCTGTTTCATTCTAGTTTCTACATCTTATACCTATGAGTGCATGGCGTGTCTGAAAGTGGAAAAAAGCCATCTCTTTTGGCAACAATAACTCAGTCTGAAATCTTTCTTTTAAAACAGATGCTGACTTGAGTTGTTCATTCATTTGGGTAAAATTGGATTAATGATTTTCAGCGTAATTGAAAAATTAAAACAACTTATTGCAGAAAGATACTACATTCACTCATGTAATAAATCAAGAATGAGAGATTATTTTTCTCCCTAAATCTCTTTAAAATATGTTCTGAAGCTTACCTAGTTCATGAAATTGTGTCATAAATCCAACAACTGTGACTTCCAGTTCAAAGAAATGCTGTTGTATAAGCACTAAACTTGATGACACTTGATAGTGCATGGCAGCTCCCAAAAGGAAAATACCTCAAAGGCTCATTCGTTTGCCATGGACTCTCAGGAGACCTGATGAAGTTCCTGAATGGGAGATTGTATTTTGGACCACTTCTGTTAACACAGATGTTTTCTATCTTGGTTTGAGCCATTTGACAGATGTTTCCAAATGCCTGGCCTTAGTTTCGCAATATTTGTGTCTGTTTGCGCAGGTGGACACCATGGGTCCAGTCCTGCAAATTGTTTAGGGTGGATCTCAGTAGCCCTTCCACAGTCAAGGACATTTTCCCAAGCTAAGGTCTAGCTCTGTAATGCTTCCAAAGGGTCTAACAACCCTCACACAAGGATGTTAAATGGGTGATTGCAACTGTCAACTCTTATGATATAAAAAAGTAACAAAGAAGAAAATGGGAAACACTTGTTGAGTTTTTAATAAATATATATATATAAAATGAATATAAAATAATATGAATTGCAATGAGGACAAATATCTTGGGGCTTGAACTGTGATCACAGTTTCTTTTTAAGGATTGAGATGCAGACCAGACTGGTTTCTTCCCTTTCCTGAGCCTTTCTGCTCAGTGGCAACACAACACTCCACAAGAGAACAAACAAGCAGGCTTGGCAGAGCAACACCACATCACACAGGCTGTGTTCATCAGCCCAGGACTGTTGGATGTCCATCATCCATGACAGCCAGATGTCATGAAATCTGGCAGGTTGTCAAAATAGAAGGGCAGTAGATTTTCACTAAGAGCAAGCGGTAGCTGGCAGATCTGGGCAGATAGTTCAGTTAGTAGCTATGCCAAGCCCCTTCAGTGGCCAAAGCCAGTTGCCTGAGGCAAACAGCAATGATCCGAAGTGCCAAGTGCTTGCTGCATCCCATCCGGTCTGGCTTTTCTGTAACCATCTGCAATCAGAAAGAAGGAGTCCAGGACAGCAAGCTCTTTCTGGTCACTGTGAAGGCACATGTTGGATCATCCCAGGTGCCACAGCCCAGTGGGTACTTTTGCTGCTCATCTGCTTTGGCGTACTGATGCATATGCACTGATTTGCTCTTTACACAGATGCCTGAAGTGAATAATACTTTTAACTCCTACAGAGCACTCTTCTGACACATAGCTCAAACTGCTTTACAGATAAAGCAATGTTATCCCATTTTACTGAATGTGACTTGTAACATGTGAGGAGGTGAAATGACCTACTCCTGTCACTGGCAGGGAGGAAATCAGCCCTTCTTCAGAGCTGTAAGCCCTTTGGTTTCTCTGCTAGACCCCACTACCCCAGCTGTACTTTTCATAGCACCACAGTGCTCGGTTTCCAGCTACAAAGCAGTAAAGCACGTAAAATGGATGAAAGCTCATGTGACCACTTCGCTAATGACTGTTGAAGCTACTGATGGGTTACAGACACCATCCATAAGGTCTAGAGGAAGAAACAAACTTTTGGCACACACTCATGTTGTCATGGCGTATGTGTGACTTGCTGCAGTGAGTAGAATTCATTGCCCACTGCTTTGCTTTGGATTCTGGTAGCGTCTTGTCCACAAACCTTAGAGAAGATACATAGATAATCTTTAGAGAACATAAGTGTGTTGCTTTTGGTTCTGAGTCTGTCCCAAAGTTTGATGCATTACTGTGCATTTCCTTCCCTATGTGCCACTATAACCCTCATCACAGACCTCATCTGCCACTTCTGTTGCATAGCTCTGGGCAAATCCAGCAGTGGTTCATACCAGCTTCTCTTCCTCTAGTAAATATGAGAAGGTGCAGGGGTCACTCTTGCTTCTCCGCCCCATGAGTTTCCCATCACGGTCATATTTCTACCCTCCAGCCTCTATTTGCTTTCCTCGCTTTCCCCAGCTGAAGAAAGTTCAGCTCCTTGAACTGGTGATTCTGTTTCACTGCTTCTGCTGCCAACCATCCCCCAGTTGCAGAGACATGCCAGGCACTGCATTTTTCACCACTCTTCTATTAGCCACATCTTCCCCACTCTGGTGTTATTTATACAATAAACTTGCAGACATGGGTTTCCTTGGCAACGCACATGCCTTCCTGCTATCTATTTTACAAGCAGGCTTGAATTGTCCCGCAATGGCTTAAAGGCAGCAATTTAACACAGCTGGTGGCACAATACTTCTATTCTGAGCATGTTTCCTTCACCAGAGGTAAGTCCTGTGCTGACAACTGAGCTTTCATTCATCTGTAATGGCAAGTAAAAGGAACATATTGTAGTGAAAAGAGAAGTAAAGTGAAAGCATGATGGGAGCATTCAGAACAAAACATCCCTGGATCTGCACTTATTTTATATTGCAAACTAATCTGTTACTGAACAGCAATACCTGAGGTACCTAAGTTTACTTCTTTTCATGAATGAAAGAAGACATTGTGCTAACTCAGCTTGCACAAGGGCGTGACAGCTCTGCATTGGGTACTTACGCTACAGCATCCGCAATAGTTATACTTGTTGCAATTCTCACAATTTATTTTTCCCTCTATACCTTTGTTTATAAACAAGACAAGGTTTTCAAGGGCAAATTATATTTTTCTTAGGATGGTTAGCATACTAGACACAATAGAGAGCTCTCGAGTGCACACTCATACACATCAGGGCAAGCAGATAAGAGAAATATGTTACCCCAGACATTCTTTTATCTCCAGTCAGTCAATCCCCGGAATAGACACCACTGAAGTCTGAATATGAATATCCATTTTATCTATCTTCTAATCACTGAAGCAGGGAAGAAGTTGAGGGTTTGGGGATTTATGGGTGCGTGTACAAACTATATACTGCATATTCCTGTACCTCAGAGTACTCCTTCCCTAAAGCGGAGAGAGATTTTGACTAAACAAAAGCCATACATCTTCACCATATGCCCAAATTAGCTCTTTTCCTGTTTTTGTCTCAATTTCTCTTGACTTTACCAGTTCTGAAAGGACTAAGGAAGTTTTATTGTACTGCTAATGCTGCATTTGCAATAGTTGCTTTAACAATTGTAGCTTCTTCTAACAAATTGTCTGAAAACAGCCTCTATTTCTTCTATGTGGAAATCCATAAAACATTACTCGAGTACCTTTTCACGCAGAACAAGTTCAGACAATAATTTGCAAGCAATCTCTTCAGTGATTTTCACTGTCGTCCAGCATCTGGTATCGCCCGGTTGTTTAAGCTAGGTAAATTTTACTGCCAAATTTTTTAACGTCTGTAGTGTTTCCTGCAGCCAGGGATGAGTGCCAGGGCTGAGGGCTGAGCAGAAGTGTTGAAACGCTGGTAGCACAGCGAGCCAGGACTGGAAAGTCTCCCTGTGAGACTGGGCATCTCTAGCCAGGCTCAGCTAATGTGCCAAGTTGAAGCCTGGGTGGAGCAAGCTGACATTTGGCCACAAAATACCAAGCACCTTCATAAACAAAAGACTTCAGATAGTCAATCTCTATCAAGTGTGTCTACACAAGTGCTTGCAATGCTTCTAAAAGTAGAAGGAATTGAAAACAATGACCAAAAAATGAAAGAAAAACTGTTTTGTTTCCAGTATACCCCTTTCGGAAGCATTGAATTTATAATACCTGCCCTCCTTGACAACAGCAGTGCATGGAGATTTACCGGTAGCACTTAAAGGCAATGATTTTTATTTCGTCTGTCTCAAGACCGATAGGAAATTCAAAGAGAGGTCTATTTACTTAAGGGACATGTACACTTCCTAACAGCATATTCATCTGCGCAGGTTTTGTCCCCCTTAAAATGATAAATCTGGTGGATGATGGAGTCGTCTCTCACTGGTATCAAACCCCACTTATAAGCAACAGATGTGCCAATCTGAGCTCCAAAGGTGAGATGCTAACAGTTTGCAGATGAGCTTTGGTACTGGAGATTAGATTGACAAAAGTGAGGACTGAATATTAATAGAAAACTAGCGTAGTGCTTTCAGAACTTGGATCTGCATGAAAGCCGGGAAAAACGTTCTCTTCAGTGAGTCAGTTCAAAAGTCATTACTTACAGATTTTTGCTTTTAAATCAGAAAAAGGGTTGTTTGTTAGGAAATGGAGAACATGCATGAGGACGTCCTTGCCTCGGGGCAATTGGGATTAAGAATGTACAGTAAATCTACAGCAGTAGAAGTTCGTTCACATCAGTGGGAATTTTGCCATTATCAGGAACCAGAAAAAAAGGATTCTCGGGCACATTTATTTTCTACCATCCCTATGAGTCTTTCTGGACAGAGCTATCAGCTTCAAGAAAAGCTCCTATTCACAAAGGGTGAAAATGAAACACACACATCTTGTGTGTGTGTTGAAAGCTTTAGCCGTCCCTTTCCTACAGTGGAAACAACCAGTGAATGCTCTCAATGCCCAGGAGATTGACCCAGGAGTGGCAGAGGGCATCCTCTCCACCCCCATGTACCACAGCACTCCATCCTGCTCAGAGCTTACCGCTTACAGCGAGGCTATTTTTCAAGGTCTGCTCTCAATGAGAGACTTGGGCTACGCCTATGCCAGTAAATTAAACAGTGCCAGGGGACACTCCTGGGTGATGTAATTCAACTGTTCACAGTGTCAAATTGTTAGAGCAGTCCCCGGGCTCTATGTGAACTGAAAAGAGCAGCAGGGCTCTATTTTCAGTGTTTCTTAGAACAAAAGAGGGAGCAACGAGCAACCAGAAGGCACAAGGCAGCTAGGCAAAATCACCTGGCTGCTGGGCTGTTCGGGCAGTGCTACAGGTGTTTTGTTTTCACCAGGTAAGAGCTGCTGATGCACACGAAGAGGACACCGTTCTCTGTCAGCAAGGACGCTGTGCAAAACTGGCGTGATTCTCATTTTTTGAAGGGTTAATGCTGAATATTAATGCACTTCATGTGCACTCTCAATACACCAGGTACTTAGGTAGTATAAAGATAAATGACTGACTTGTCTTCTAAGCATGCCAAAGCTCTCAGGATTAAAAAGCATGATACGTAAGTACTGATTTTAGCACTTCATTCAAAAATGGTCTTGTGAAGAATTCTCATTAGAGGCATAAGATGAAACTGGGTCACTGTGAACCATGTGTAGGCTTAATTCTCCCTCATTACGGTTACTGCCCTGGAAGGTACTCCAGGAACAAGCAACGTAAGCAGTGTTTCATGTCAGCACTTTACCACAGTACCTTTATTTCTGAAAATGGAACTCCAGTGACAAAGAGCTCTTTGTCTATTTCTTCTGTAAGTGTTGCTATTTAAATTGTTCATTCCCAGTCACAAAAGACCACAGAGGTTACTTTCTTCTGTAACCCCGAGTGCAGAACAGATCCATGTACATGCACCTGGGAAGCAGAGTCCCCCCACACACACTTCTGATTGTTCTTTGTGTTCTTTTGGTGCATAGCCATAGCACAGGCAAGTCTACAACAGCATGCCTCTACCTCTGAATTTACAACAATGTGTGATATGAAGAGCCGAGAAGCAAGGAATAGAGGAAAAAAACCTCCCCTTTTAATCACAGCAAGTCTCTGGTAGAATTGGCTTATCTGAGCCACAGCCAAGGAACTCCACGGAGAAGATGGTTGTGTAAGGATGGAAGAGATCTTTGGCCTCCAGTTCTACGTGCTAAGAAGCTGGAAAGGGAAAAGTCTGGCAGGATGGACCAAGATCAAGACATGCAGGTTTGATTCTTGTCTGTATTATAAACCCTGTCTCCTTGTCGATGACAGCATGAAATGACGGTATAAGTATTGAGCTACTCCAGTATAAGAGCTAGACCATATTCTTCTTGCTATATATCTTGCCATCAGTGGACAAGGGATGAGCAACAAATAACATCTACCTGGATTTGTGCAAAGCATTTGACACTGTCCCGCACGACATCCTTCTCTCTAAACTGGAGAGATATGGATTTGATGGACGGACCACTCAGTGAACAAGGAGTTGGCTGGATGGCCGTACTCAGAGTATGGTGGTCAACGGCTCAATGTCCAAGTGGAGACTGGTCATGAGTGGCGTCCCTCAGGGGTCCGTGTTGGGCCCGGCCCTGTTCAACATCTTTGTTGGCGACGTGGACAGTGGGATAGAGTGCACCCTCAGCAAGTTTGCTGATGACAACAAGCTGTGTGGTGCTGTCGACACACTGGAGGGGAGGGATGCCATCCAGAGGGACCTTGACGGTGTGGAGAGGTGGGCCCGTGCCAACCTCATGAAGTTCAACCAGGCCAAGTGTAAGGTCCTGCACCTGGGTCATGGCAATCCCAGGCAGAAATACAGGCTGGGCAGAGAATGGATCGAGACCAGCCCTGAGGAGAAGGACTTGGGAGTGATGGTGGATGAGAAGCTCGATGTGAGCCGGCAATGCGCCCTTGCAGCCCAGAAGGCCAACCGCATGCTGGGCTGCATCAAGAGGAGTGTGGCCAGCAGGTCGAGGGAGGTGATTCTCCCCCTCTACTCTGCCCTCGTGAGACCCCACCTGGAGTACTGCGTCCAGTTCTGGAGCCCCCAACATAAGAAGGACATGGACCAGTTGGAGAGGGTCCAGAGGAGGGCCACAAAGATGATGGATGAGAGGGCTGGAGCACCTTTCTTATGAGGACAGGCTGAGAGAGTTTGGGCTGTTCAGCCTGGAGAAGAGGAGGCTCCGGGGAGACCTTATAGCGATTTTCCAGTACATCAAGGGGGCCTACAAGAAAGATGGGGAGAGGCTGTTCAGTAGGGCTTGTTGTGATAGGACAAGGGGTAATGGTTTTAAAATAGAGGGATGTAGATTTAGATTAGGTATTAGGAAAAAATTTTTTACAATGCGAGTTGTAGAACACTGGAACAGTTTGCCCAGAGAGGTGGTTGATGCCCCATCCCTGGAAATGTTCAAGGATGAGGCTCAGAGCTTGGATGAGGCTCTGAGCAACCTGATGTAGTGGGGGATGTCCCTGCTCCTTGCAGGGGGCTTGGACTAGATGACCTTTGAAGGTCCCTTCCAACCCTAACCATTCTATGATTCTATGACTCTATGATATATGTTCAGGGGCACGTATCCTGAGGCCCCAGTCTCAGTTTGGAGCTTAAGTGTTCCTTCATGTAAGAATAAAATCTAACATATAAATACAAGGAGAAAACTATGTATTTGCACAGGTAATAACTAACTAATTACAATTCAGTCTTGCTTGAGACCAAGTGTCAAACTGGCATGGTTTGCCCTTTTTTTTTCTTATTCTAACTGTGTTTTAATCAGTTTCCTCACATAAACATCTGACCCACCTTGTTTTTCAGAATGAAAAGTCTTGCTTTTTGAAAATCCCTTATTGTGAGTTATGGACGTTTTTATGTGGTAGACTTTAAAAATAAATTGCCGTCCAGCAGTCAGCAGTTGATCTTTACACACCATCTACATCAAGCTCTGGGCAGAAACTGTCAGCTATCAAATAAATTGTTTAGAAATCAATACACCTGTGAACAAAAACAAGTAAGTATACTCTTTTCTATCATCTTGTCAGTGGATTGTGAAGGTAAACAGATCTAAAACATAAAAAGTGTGTGATAATTATCCAGAGAATAAACATTGTAGAAGCAGAAGGAACAATTAAACACCATTGACTAATGCTCAGTGTACATGGAAAAGTGTTCAAGATATGTCTCAATGACCTTCTTCCATCAGGCCAGCTGCAGGTTTAAAGTCTGCGTTGTGGGCTTTTTTGGTTTTTTTTCCATAACATTTTTCTTGCACTGAAGTCTGAGTTCTGAGAAATGGTTTCTGGTTTGTGATGATCAAATTAGTTCAAGCTTTCCCTGAGAGGTCCATTAGAGCAATATGGTAAACTATCCCTCAAGTTTTTGCTTGCGGAAAATATGAAAGAGAATTCTCACAGGGAACAGTGAATGAAATGTAGCCAAATACACCTGGCAGGAACTTACAGAACGTGGTGCTGTATTCTTTAAGTCGAATCTCATATATTAGATTTTTCAGGGACTGGCTGTATCCCTCAGGATTAAACAAATGTATTAAACTAAAGGCAAAAGGTCATAACGAGTAACATGCTTCCCTACAAGCCTCCTCATTAATTGTACAAGTCCTGCATAGTAATACTGACAATAAGCAAAACCCAACATTTGGGACAGGTTTACCCAGCCTGGTGCTGACCTGGTAGAGGCTGCAGCCAGGACGCAGATGACTGATCACTGCCCTAGGTACCTCACCCGCGTTGCATGACTTTACTACTTCAGACCACAGCTTCACTCCCAGTTGTCACTGGGTAGATGTGCTTCTGCAACAGGGTAAAAGAAGGACAAACACTTCTGTAAAACCAGCAACTTAAGCAAGTTTTATCATCTGAAATTGTGATTGTACTGATCACCTTTCTTCAGTATGAGGGTGGTGAGGCACTGGAACAGGTTGCCTAGAGAAGTTGTGGATGCTCCACCCCTGGAAGTCTTCAAGGCTAGGCTGGATGGGGCTCTGAGCAACCTGATCTAGTGGAAGGTGTCACTGCCTAGGGCAGGGGTACTGGAACAAGATGATCTTTAAGGTCTCTTCCAACCCAAACCATTCTGTGATTCTGTGACCTCTTTTTGACGCAGCTCTAAACATCAGAGAATGAGTCTGCTTCTGTTGTGCTCATCAGCAGATATATCTTTGGAAAAAAAGTGAGGTGTTGCCTGTTTTATACGCTACTCCATCAAGTTGTTCTTGATGCAGAGTACTGAAATATTAACCTGTCTTCTGTGAATTACAGATATAGAGGGTTTCTAAGTTGCGTAGTACTCTCCACTATGATTAATTTTTAAATGATTCAGGAAAAAAAAATACTTGATCTCAAGACTTCAGGGAGTAGAGAGTTTTTCTTACAAGACATTCTAGACTTGCAGCCCTAAAAACATTTTTTTTCTCTGTTCCAAGTGTTGGAGGGATGAGGACTCAGACAAGCTGTGGACTTGCAAGACTGTTACTGGTATAATGCAGCCTTGATCTGGGACAGATAATCCCGGAGACAGAGAGTAAGCTGTGGCAGAACAACTGGGGAGCTTGCAGATATTACCATCACCCTCAGCCCATTTCATACCATTTGGTATTGCAGCAGCTAAAGGATGGGCAGCAGGCACTGATCTGCACAGCCTTCTCCTACACATCCTACAACAGAAGTGGCCACAGAGGATCTAGCTGATTGTCCAGGCATCACTTCAGAAATCAGGGAGAGCAAAGAACTGGTCTGTTTTCTCCATTGTGAAGTGGTTTAGCCTGGATACTTCTTCCTCAGAGCCTACGGCTGGAGGCTCTTAAAATGCTTTGCAAACACTAACCCTCTCTGGCTCACCCCTGTGCCTGGGGCTTCAAGCTTGCTGCTGGGTCTGAGGCAGGTTTCCAGGATGACTCCAGGCAGATTATTTTGATGTGTTTGTCCCTCATCCACATGTATGTGATAGGGATAATGCTGGCTCATAGGTTGTACTGTGAGGCAAAAACAACTGAAGTTAGGGATGCTTTTTGAGAAAGTACCTACAAGATAGAAAGTAGACATTGGGATCAGCTCAGGAATAAAGGAAGGAAGTGTTAATGAAGTAAGTTAATGGCGGAATTGGAAACTCTCCAAACTGGCAAACTTCCTTAACACTCAAGTACTCTTTGAATGTGTAAAGTACATAGCTACATAAAAAGGCAAATTATCAGGTGTAAAACAGTGATAAAGCCGTTAACTGAGTTGCATGCCTGTAGGCCAGCTAAGCCCTTGGATGAAGGTGTTATGTATGCTGAGACTATCACTTCTAGTTTGTAACTCCAGTTTGTCACCTCAGTTTTAATCATAGCATTCCTTAGAGTCCAAACAGCTTTTATTTCCCATAACATTCCAGGTGGGAGATGAGAATTTGCTAAGGCTGCAAGGGCACTGAACATTCTTACTACTTAGTTTTAACTATTATTAATACTTTAAACACTAGTTCCTTGAAAAGGAACTAGTTTTAAACTGGTTTTTTTTTTCTGTTTTGAGCATCAGACACTGAATTAACTTCGCTGGTAAAAGTCTTCATAAGCTGTAACAATAATATAGTGGTTGGTTTGCTGATCTCTTGCTTACTAAATTCACCAGAAATGTCTTGGTGGTTTTGCTTCTCTGTTGTTATTCACCCATGGGCTTTGAGTTAGGCTGACTGCTCTTTTAACCAGGTGCTGCTTCTGTCTCCAGGGCACAGCAGTGAGCAGAGGGGTGATACGGTCTCCCTCAGAAGCTTCAAGTCACACTTGGAATAAAAATTAATTTTCAGCCTAGAAAAGGCTCTTATAGTCTGTGAGAGAGGGTTAGAAGCTCTATAGATGTGAGGCATCCATTTGGACCTGGCTACAACCAAAACAAAAACCAGAGAGAATGAAAAATGGTGTGTTGAGTGTCTGAGGCACAGCCACAGCTCATTAGAAGAAAAAACTCTTTCCAAACATCTGCTCTGCTCCTGCCTATGTTACTATTCACTGTTTTGTTCTGATTAAATGGCAGCTAGAGTGGATTGTAAAAAATAAAGTGTTAGACAAGAGAGGATGCATTGCATCCTGTAAGTGCTGTGGCAGCTGAGAAGTTCACAACAGCAGCACATGTCCATCACTCTCCCCACCAAAGGAAGACGAAGCGGAGAACATCGGAGGTTAACCATGACAAACATTCCTGGTGCTTGCTGTGGCCTCATGGGCCACAGCATTACCTAACCTGTAGTCTCCTCCTCCTGCCTTCCTGCTGCTAACAGACTCCTCTCAGGTTTTCACCTGGACCAGACTGGAGGTTTCACCTGGGGTACGGCACCACTCCCGGCATTTAGTGACTGGGAGGGACATGGACCTGGATAAGGATGAGGAAGGGAGGTGGGGGACAGGATCACTGAGGCTGCAATCATTAACACTGTCCCAAGCCATGTATCTGTCAGAGATCAATCAATCTGTTGTACCTATAAACATTTCAGAGCTGAGTTTCACTCTTTGCCTGATTTGCGGAGTGTCAGGAATGGCTGCACAACTGGCCATGGCTGCTATGTTACTGTCACGTGTGATACAGCCCCTTAAGTACTGGTGCAACAGCAGCTATAACATCGCTGTAAGGTCAGTTACAACATCCAGAGGAATTCACAACTGGTATATCTATTGAAATACTTGCAGAAGAAACATTTTAAAAACTTTATTCCTTTGAAAACATGGCTACAGATTCAATAAGGAATCTGATTTTACAGGTATTATGACAAGCCAGAAATTAATTCCAGCATCAGACACACATCCAATGAAACTACAGATGTCTACAGAGGGTGTTAGGTGAAGCAATTTCAGATGTTTTATTGTACTGGATAATCTTTTAATTGAGAATTTAATTCCTTTCAACAATAAGAATATTTAGTTTATGATTCTCTTTTTTTTTAATCCTTAAATCTCAAAGATGTTCACAGATAGGAAACACTTGCACTTTCACAGATCATGTGTGCTTGTGTCTGGAGAGGACTAAACACGTTGTGTTTCTACTGTAGCATTTATACAGCAGAAAGTGCAGTAATAAACATTATCTTTTATTGGTAAATATAGAAGAAAAATATCTGATAAGACACATTCAAATGTCATCAACAGGTACTGTAATTTTCCTATTCAACAGTTATGTTTTTACCTCTCCTATGAGGACAGACTGAGAGAGTTGGCATTGTTCCGCCTGGAGAAGAGAAGGCTCCGGGGAGACCTTCTAGTAGCCTTCCAGTATCTAACCAGGACTGACAGGAAAAATAAGGACAAACATTTTAGCAAGGCCTGTATCAATAGACCAAGGAATAATGGTTGTAAATTAAAGAAGGTAGATTTAAATTAGACATAAGGAAGAATTTTTTTATCATGAGGGTGGTGAAGCACTGGAACAGGTTGCCCAGAGAGGTGGTGGATGCCCCATCCCTGGAAACATTCAAGGCCAGGTTGGACGGGGCTCTGAGCAACCTTGATCAAGTTGGAGATGTCCCTCCTCCTTGCAGGGGGGAGTTGATGATCTTTAAAGGTCCCTTCCAACTCAAACCATTCTATGACTTCACCTTGATTTAATTCGGTGTTTGGTCAGGTTTGACATGGACATAATGGGAACATACTTGCAGTGTCTACACTTGTTTGTGTAGACACAACTCCAGGCCTTGTCAATGCAGAGTGTCAGCTAGTCTTTCCTGGAAAAATGGCTTATTTACTTGATTTGATAAATTCAGACTTCTCAGGAAATGTTCTGCCAGTTGCATTTCTGCAGCTGGCTGAGAAGACTTTATTTTATTGACATCTTTGTCCTGGTCTAATTCAGGTGAGGAATTCAGTTGGGTCTAGTTGTGTACAGAAAGAACTGACCCGATGTCTGGAAAACGCTAACTTGTTACTGCATTCTACACTGTAACAGGGTACTTAGTCTCAAAAGTTGAGTATGATCTTGGAAATGGCAACAAGGGAGGAAGTAAAATAGATAATTAGCAGCTACTATACTGACAGACAACACTGGATGCCCTGCTTTGCAAACCCGAATAATTCATCGACATGATGGTATCAGAAGAAGAGGTTTAAGAATTCTTTTAAGATTTCTTTTGACAGACTGCTGGTCTAATGAACGTCTTAGACATCTGCCAAACCTAATTTGGAAGGACGTTGTCTCTGATCAGTTTTAGGACTAATTTAGTCCTTTACTGAAATTATTATTTTGCCACTCAATTTCATCAGAGAAGTAAGTAACCCAGTTGTAGATCAGAAAATTGAGAAATGATCTGATACTTATGACACAAAATCTATAATTTAGTTGATTACCAGTTACTTAATTTGTTTTGTTGTTTTGGTTTTTTTTTAATTCCTGATATGTTTATACTTAGTCATTTCTATCCAGGGTTCTTCAGCAGTCTCTCATGTTGGAGGACTTCAGCTGCTGCTTGTACACTTAGGAAGCATCAATCAATCGACTAGGAAACCAACACAAAATATTACTTCTCAAAAGTGAGGAACAACTGTTTCACTCACTGCCGGTGACTCAGGAGGCAATGGCACTGTAGAAAGATTGCTTTTAAATGAAGCTTCCTACGAAGTTGGAGAAGCTCATTTCAGAAGCAGGATGAGTTTCTACAATAGAACTACAAACTCCAATAACCTGACCTGTGCAAGAAACTTAAAACTCAAAATTAAATAACTTACAATATAGTTGCTTTTTTTTTTTTTTTTGAGCACATGTGCCAACTATTTTTTTTTTTTCCCTTCTCTTTTAACTTAAGCAGTGAGGCTACCACCTGGATTTGGACACAGTGAAAAGCAGTCCTATCAGGGGCAGAATTTCACTGAAATGCGTCAGAATTAAGCTTTTGCTCTGAAATTACATTTACTCCTTTTCAATTTATTTATTCACAGTCAGGATGCTGTAGCCAACATATGGAATAATTGTGTGGTTTTTTCTCAACCCACTGTAAATAAGAAATGGAATAAATACGAGCCATGTTCTTTAAAATATGGTCTACTCTCCGAAGAGTTTAACAGCACCCAAAGTATGGCATCAATTTCATTGCACCAGATGACTCGGTCTTTCTTCCCACATCATCTGTATTGCAAGCAGTAACATCACAGCTGTGATGACTAAGGATACAAATTCGTCAAAGTCTGAAGTTTGGAGCAAATACTTTGGTCTAGTTTTCTCACCCTGCAAACTTTACTTTGATTATCTGTTCTCATTTCAAGACACCTGCAACCTTTTTTTTTCCACCGCTTCCCATCAGAAGCTGTTAGAAATCACTGGTTACCGTCCCCATCCCCTCTGCCTTTCTAAGATGTGTACTGTGGTGTTAACCCAAATCCCAGCCCTAGGATGACAGAGTTGGCCGAGTGTTTGAAGTTTCGCTTTTTTTTTGTGGATTTGAAAACTACTCCCAAAGGCCCTGGCTAATTGTCCATTAGTACGCTCTTTTAAACATTAAACAAACCCCTTTATTTACCTTCCCTGCTGCCTGATAGTCCTCAAGAGGCAAAGCTGCTTCTGCCTTAGCGACTTGAACCTCTGTGACCTGAACAGTCATTTGAGATGTTAATTCACTGAAGAATGAAGCTGAACAATGATGGATCGAAGAATTTCCCCCACCCAGAAGACAACATGATTGCATAACCTTTGTGTATTGATCAGCTAGGTTCAATTTAATTCTCTCCAGAGCCTCAGTGCTAGCCAGCTTCTAACACAAAAGGAAATCGTAATCTCTAGTATTTTATGAAAGAACTCTGATTCTCCATTATGATAATCCAGTCGACAGTCTGTTCCCTGGAAGTTTTGCCAGAAAAGCCAGACCCTTTAACTCAGAAAAGTGATTTAGTTTTCCTCTGGGTTGCAGAATTCTACTGATTTTCCCCACAGTGACTTTTCTGTCATCATGACAAGATGAAAATACACCGAACTCCAAACTTGAATTTTTCTGCTCCCTGCAGGTTTCTTCTAGCACTTCAGATATAACATCAAAGAAACAAAAACTCCATAGGAAGAAGAAAATTGCACATTGAAATAAATTCTGTGCTACTTGGATGCTTTAAAGTCTTAAAGGTGGGATCCCATTGACCTCAACAGCAAAATTTGTGTTGTTTTTATTGAATTACAGCCCCACCTTACATCTTCAGCCAGTATAAAATCAGGCAGATGGTATAAATTGTCGTAACTCTTTGGAAATATGCAGAACTGTCCAAATTTGCCGCAGTTCAGAATGTGACCCTACCTCCTCTAATGGTCATTAAAACGTTAAAACCCTGCTGAAGTCCAGGAGATGGATCTTGCTCCTCCTCACACCCACATTCCCTACTGATGGTCTGTCGGTGACATCTGAACCTGTCTGGCTGCCTCACATATAAATAGGTGTAATGAGCAGGTTTGAAAAACACAAAGAATCTGCAGGCAGGTATTGCTGGATGATGATATCATCCTGCGCCATTTGGTACCTTCAAAGGGTCTTACAGGCATTTAAATGTTCATTTATAGAAAAGCTTTTTGTTTTTAAAAGCCTGCTTATAAATACCCATAAAGCTGGCTTCAGCTGAACAGTCTGAAGGTTGCTCAGCAGATAAATCAAAACCGCATTAGGAGAGTGCTCAGAGCTGTATCCTTGCCGTGCTTCCCGAGATCAGAGCTCACTTTTCTCTGGAGCATGGGGTCCCGGAGGCATCTCAGGAGAGTGAGGGCTTGTGAAGGGAAATATCTAGCAGGTTTTCCCTTCCACTGCCACGGCCGCCGGGGCCATGGCCTCTGACACAGCATCCCCAAGCCCTGGTACTCCTCCAGGCAGGCTGTGCTCATTAAACAGCTTCAGAGCAATCCTCGTGCAAAATGAAGCATTAGGTGAGGTCTCCAGTGGAAAAGTCAGAGACAGGGAGAGAATAAGGACGTGGCTTAAGTGCGCACCCAGCACAACCACTCAAAACCACGTTTTCCTTAGGAATCCCAAACACATTTCTCTTAGTCTACTCTCCATTTAGGTTTCAGAAAGCAGGGAAACAGCTCTAATTAATGGAAACCAATGACTGCATTGTGCCTATTCGGGGATCTCCCGAATTGCAATCACTTTAACTAGATGGAGGGCAAGGATCTCGCTGGGGTGTTCCGTGGGATCCTGTGCTGCTGCTGGCCACTCAGCAGCAGGAGGGAAGACCGGAGCCCGCTGTTGTCCCCTTGTACCCTGGGCACAGTAGGGTTCCTCAGCATGAGGATGGTGTGCTGGTGATAAGGGAAAGAAGAGGGAGAGGTGAGGTGTGCCCTCACCACCTTGGAGGGTGGGAGGGGCTTAGCCATGTGTGACCCAGGCACTCAGAACAATATTCCCTTATTTGCCAGGTTATTTAGTCAGAGGTGTTCATCTTGATGTAAACTTCTATGTCTTCTCCCCCTTGCCTTCATTACTGTATGTTCAGAGAAGGGCAATATTCACCTCAGTTTATAAATACCCCTCGTTCAGTTTATAAATGCCCATTTCAGTTTATAAATGCCTTAAAATGGTACTGGTACTGCAGAGAGAGGGGGCAAAGTCCTGCAGGGTCTGCAGTGGCTGTCCCCACTGCATGCCAGGCATGAGTTTTGTCCAGGAGGCTCGACTGGCTGCAAAGCCAGGGCAGAGCCTGGCAAGTGGAGTGACACCATCCAGAGCAGCCTCTCCTGCAGGGATGCACCAGCTTCTCCACTGAGAAGGGTGGAGAAACGGTCTCCAAATAGAAGACCACCACAAGAAATACCTGGACCAGTACTGTATGTTCTCATTCCTCTTGACATCTCTCCAAAGGCACCTGGGTTGGAGTGTAAAATGCAGTATAGTCTGTACAGAAATAATGAATGACATTTTAATTTTAATTTTCTCTATACATGCTGATAAAGGTATATCTTTAAGGTAGGTCTCTTATTTTAACAAAATAGGAGTTTAGATTCTGTTTCTGTAAGTCAATGATAAGTTCAGACAGAGATAATAGACAGATAAATAGATTTGAGGATGACAACAATGGCACTTATTTTCTATGCAAGATCTACAAAAATATGATTGGCATCTGAATGTGCAGAGAAGACAGCAGGCAGTGGTGGAAGAAGAGTAAAGACAGGGAAGGAAGGCAGAAAGAACAGCTTACTGGATTGTTAATGGGAATTTGTGATAATCCATTAATACAAGGTGTTTCTTAATTTCCAAAGGTCTCATCTTCATCCTATTGACCTTTATATTAATTTTGTATCTTCAGAACAGATATACTCTTCTACTTCTCTTTGAAGCTTCTCTATGCTTCTTTTCCTTCTCATTTAATTCTAGGTTACTAATAGTACCACACTAGAAATAATGTTCCCATATTAAGTATCATTCAGTCTTTCCAAAATTACCTCTACAAAGGAAGCAGATGACAGCTTGACTGCTATTCAGATGACATATTTACTGCACAACTTTTGAACATCGATGAGGGTCAGTTGCTGCCTTGTATTGTTTCTGAAATAATTAAATAAAAATATAGATCTCCAAGGCTGGAGGGTACCACAGGCCTCTGATTCTTTTAACGGAGGAGAAAAAAAGTGCAATAAAGATATATGACAAAATGTGTCCCCCACTGCAGCCATAACTACGTATTGCACAAGGGTATGAAAAAGCTTTATAGTGGAAATAATTTTCCTAACACCAGACAGGAGTTAGCATGGTGCCTAGCTCATGTCTCAGAGTCAGCACTGTTGTAAAAATGCAGTTCTTTCCAAATTTTCATCCATTCATTCTGAGTATTGATGGTATACTTGTTATGCAGTTTGACAGTCTTATTTAACTGTTTGCATTAATAATATTTTCCTCAGCAATTTCTGCAAGTTCATTACATACTGTGCATGAATAGCTATTTTTCTATTTCAGAACTGTTACTGTTTAACAGATTCTTCTCTTTCTTGTATTAAAGCTGTACTAAAAACTGATGAGCATTCCTTTATTTCTCACAAGCCTCCCAGGTTCTGTTCCTTCTTATTAATGCCTTCATTGATCTTCCTCAGTATCTGGAAAGATTTCCTTGTTGGAGATCATATCTCTTGCTCTTTAGGAGGAACCGATTTTTTTTCCCTGGCTACATTTTGATGAGGACTGGCCAATGACAACTGTAAACATTATTAAAAGTGAGGGGATGATAAGGACTGAGATATGACAGCCTTGTAGCATTCGGCCTCACTCTTGCTGCCCCTTTCTTAATACCCTCAAAACACTTTTGCTTTCATTGGTATTAAGCACGGGTTTCTTCCAGACCATCTGTAATAACTTGCAAATCTTGCTCTGAAAGTGTTATCACTTCATTCAGAATACAGTTCGGTGCTGCAAGGAATTTAATTATTTCTTTTAATGCTTATGACTTTGCTTATAGCAAACAAAGAAAAAGAAAATCAGAACAAGAATCAAACTCATAATACATTGCCCTCTGGCTTAGTTTTGTCATGTCTGCATGTCTTAACTTATCTAAATCACTTAGCATCACCTGCAGATTTTGTTACTTTGCCCTGCCATCAGTTTATTAATAAACAGCTTCAGTTCCAGCAGATACATTGCAAACACTTCACTATTAACCTCATTCCTAGATGAAAGCTGGCTCTTTATCCTTTGTATGTGCTGTCTCCCAGTCCGTTTTCCACTCCACAACATTACCTTTCACCTTCTAGGTGCCTGGTTTTCTTTAATAGTCTCTTTGAGGGACTTTAAGAAAAATCTGAATAATTATATCTGCCAGTACTTCTTTACCTACCAATTTGTTGACACTTTAATGAATCCTTATAGTTGGAAGCAAGGTTTTCCTTTGGCACAAATGAGCACTGTCTGTGTAATCATCTGATTTTCATCTAGGTGGTTTTATAACAGCTGCTTAAAATAGCACGCCTCCCACTGAAGGCTCATTAGTCTATTACTGCTCCAAATACCCCACAAATTTCAATTTTAAATTCTCTACTCTCCAGGACTGCAATTTAGCAATTTATTTTAATACTTGGGTTTTTTAGAAGCTTAACAACTTCTTTTACAAGATCTTCTGCATTCATAGATGCTTATATTTCTAGTCACATTAGTTTCAATATAATAATTTAACTCCTATCCTGCCTGATGCCTTTCTGTCATTTATGCGTTGATGTATAAAAATTCCCAGAAAATCCCATGCATTCAATGCAATGTCCATGCACAGTCAATTGGAAGTTGAAAAATTCTTCTCAATAACCAATTGAACATCTTCTTCCTTAACTACAGGATTTGTCTGTAACTGCCTGGCAGTTACATCTAGTGTCTTTTTCTCTAATTCAACTTACCTCCCTCTCCATCGTCCCTCAGCATAGCTCAACTGATTTCATACTGTACACAGCGATGAAGTTACCAAAGCAGCATAAAAACTCCTTTGATGCACTTATAAGTGGGATTATATTTCATGGCTGACTATGATAGAAAGGGGATGGGAAGATTTATTTTTGACCTCCTTGGACTTTTCCTGAATAAGGATTTGCAGATTTGGCTCAAAACAGTGAGCTTCCACATTTTCTTTTTGTCTTTTCCATACCCTCTACCTTGCAATGACCAGTCAAGCAGCAAAGCCAACTGGCTAGCCAGACGTTCTCCAGAGATTTTCACCTTGAAACGCATCTGCAAGGACACATGTAACAGCGAACAAGTGCTTTTTAACACACATCCCAGTTGCACACCCCTGAGCCAAGGCTCTGCCTGAGGACCATCTCTTTTCCTGGTATTGTTTTCCTGTCAGAGCATATTCCTCCAGCCTCGGTCACCTTCACTGCTGACTGCACACACACACGCACCATGGGCTTTGAGGTGGCGGCACTTGATGTCACTTTCAGGACACTTTAGTGTTTACTTCTCTCACAGGTGCTTGTATATCCCAACTGGATTCCCTTTACACATCTCGTAGGCTGAACAAGTTACCACCTCAAAGCCATTATCGCATTCCCTTTTTACTTTTTCATATAGTTATGACCTTCATCTGGACATTTTCCAAAACCAAGACCTTCAGATGTTGGGGTGAAGTAAGACAGTATCCAAGACAGCATACTTATCCTTTAATGAAGGCCAAGGGGCTTCGTGCATTATAAATGAGCCATTCTTTCTTTAGTTTGAGAAAGCCTTTCTCAGCTGATCTCTGCAACTGTTTCTTCTCCTGCTCTTCTTTCTTAATGTGAGGTTGACATCGGCTCTCTCAGGGTTGAAAATTACCCCATTTACTGCTGGCCTTTCAGATTAGAATTTAAGCAGTGACTGGAGATGCCATAAAATTTTAACTTACTGCTGTTCGTATCAGCATCCTATTATATTCTGTGTGTAGAAAAAATGGGATCTTCTTTTCCAGAAATAATATAAATTTTCAAACATATATTCTAATTCCTTTCATTTGCCTAAGCACAGATTCTGGAAAGGGGCACTGCATTTAATTCATTTTATACTGTTACAGGGAGATTTTTCTGATACATCAGCACACATGAACCCATAGATAATATTCTGGTTTTGTCTCTTGGTGACATTTTCTGGCCATTTCATGGGCAAACCCATTGTGATCTCTTTCTGCCAGAGAACTTTGCTGAAATTCTGCTCATTGAAACTACATTTCTTCCAAACGCCATCAAGTACCCTCAGAGACATGATATTCCTAAAAGAAGAGTCTTTGAACACAAATGCTCCGAGACTTTGTAAACTTGTTGAATCCACTCAGGAAGGAGACGCTTTGAACTGAAGTACCCATCTTCTACAATGAGATGTGTTATGTTTCTTTGCCTCATTTCTGCAAATTTAATCCACAAAGTTAATTTTTTATTCAGTAATGAGAATATGGAGAGAAAGGGTTTTAAAAATGTTGCACATCTTCCTTGCTTACAGAAAAGAGCAAATCAATGTAAGAAAAAGGATACTCTGAGAGTCTTATAAAACTTTGATTCCTTAATAATGGAAAGCAAACCTGAAAAATCAATAGATTCACCCTCCCAAGGAAATGAAAATCCTCCCTTAAACAGGACTGTGCTACTGGATATTATTGAATAATTACTTGCATTCTGTAACAATAGTAATTGTAATGTAAATGTATTCAATATTGCATTATGCAAATAGCAATAATTTTAGTTGGCATTCTCTGAGTCTCCTCAGCTCAGAGAAATGCATGTTCAGGATAAGATTTCAAATTCTGACATCTTTGCCTCTGTTTAGTTTGAGTCTTGACTTGAATGTTATTTGGTTTTTTTTCTTCTTACTTTTTTTTTAACTTAGTAATAGGCTGTTCAAGGAACTTAACGGCATTTTAAAATTAGTTACTTCATAATATATATTTATATCGATAAGTATATATGCATAT
>WHYT01016218.1:89293-151453 GCA_009806455.1 Tetrax tetrax
AGAAAAAAATTTTTTACAATGAGAGTTGTAGAGCACTGGAACAGGTTGCCCAGAGAGGTGGTGGATGCCCCATCCCTGGAAACGTTCAAGGCCAGGCTGGATGGGGCTCTGAGCAACCTGATCTAGTCAGGGAGGTCCCTGCTTCTTGCAGGGGGGTTGGACTAGATGACCTTTGAAGGTCCCTTCCAACTCTAACCATTCTATGATTCTATGATTCTAAATAATTACTAAGGAAGAACTAAAGGAGAATACGCCTCTATAGTAGACCAGGTTCCCT
Organism: Tetrax tetrax; assembly: GCA_009806455.1. Taxonomy (NCBI): domain Eukaryota; kingdom Metazoa; phylum Chordata; class Aves; order Otidiformes; family Otididae; genus Tetrax; species Tetrax tetrax. Next base: position 89,571 of record WHYT01016218.1, read on the forward strand.
GCTTCCCAGGAGTTTGTGGGATGAACAGCTTAGGAGGGTGCTGTGAATCAAACCCTGAAAGTCCCTGAGATTACAATAGCTGGAGATTTGGGGACAGTGAGGGGCAAACTGCAGATGCTTGTTGTCTTCTTACATGTGTTCATGGCTCCCGTTGGCCACACTGGAGATATGTACATCTAATCTGACCTAGGACTGCTTTTTGTGTGATTGCATTGTACCATCTCTATTGCATGCCTCAGACTCTTCATTCCCTTTGAGTGCCTGCTGAAGCACATTATGGCTCTGCCTTCTCCTTTCAATGTCATGCTTCTTGCCCTGCTGTCACCTTCTTGCCTGTTATCATTTTGTCCCCCACTTCATAAAACCAGATATGGGAGCTCGGGACTGAGGAGGTCTCATATTCTGTGCTTGTCCTATCGTTGTTGTGATGTATCCTTCATTTCAGCTTTTTTAATGCCAGCTTTCCTACTGAAAACAACTTTGGAAGCTCAGGCACTTAATCATACAACTAGTAATATGTGGTAGCTCCCTGCTTTGATACCAGACACAGTACATGCTTTTATCAACCGGAAATCAGGCACAAAATTTACTTTTTGCTATGCCAGAGAAAACTACTATTGCCTATTCTATTTTGTCATTTCTGCCAGCTTCAATCCTAACAACATTTCTCTAAGAGTTACCATGTAATTATGTCATTTCTGCCCACTTCAATCCTAACAACATTTCTCTAAGAGTTACCATGTAATCATAGAATCATAGAATGGTTAGGGTTGGAAAGGACCTTCAAAGGTCATCTAGTCCAACCCCCCTGCAAGAAGCAGGGACATCCCTGACTAGATCAGGTTGCTTAGAGCCTCATCCAGCCTGGCCTTGAACGTTTCCAGGGATGGGGCATCCACCACCTCTCTGGGCAACCTGTTCCAGTGCTCTAGAACTCTCATTGTAAAAAATTTTTTTCTAATATCTAATCTAAACCTCCCTCCTTCTAATTTAAACCCATTACCCCTTGTCCTATCACAACAGGCCCTACTGAACAGCCTGTCCCCATCTTTCCCTTGAGGTACTGGAAGACCACTATCAGGTCTCCCCGGAGCCTCCTCTTCTCCAGGCTGAACAGCCCCAACTCTCTCAGCCTGTCCTCGTAGGAGAGGTGCTCCAGCCCTCTGATCATCTTCGTGGCCCTCCTCTGGACCCTCTCCAACTGGTCCATGTCCTTCTTATGTTGGGGACTCCAGAACTGGACGCAGTACTCCAGGTGGGGTCTCACGAGGGCAGAGTAGAGGGGGAGAATCACCTCCCTCGACCCGCTGGCCACGCTAATATTGATATTTGGCTGGACAGGTGGCAGCTATACAACTAGAGTTGATTTGTTCAGCGACATGTCACTTCCCATGTAGCTCTTTGCTGTTTGTAAGTGCAGTTGCAACCTTTCCTTCAGCAGTTTAGAAGAAAATAAAGTTACTCATTACACCCTTGAGTACATCCTCAGTGCCCTGACAATCTCCTGTAAACATATGCTTTTTTAAATCACCAGCCCATATACACACATTTTTTGGTCATCCTGTTGAACCAATGGGTGAATTATGATGGGAGATAAGAAGAAAAGGCCTGACATATATAGATGTTCTCCTAGAAATGTTTTCACCATTTAAATGACCTTTTCTTTCAGGGTTCTATATGATACTATCCCATGGCCAAATGAGACTCCACTGTATCCCAGTTACAGAGCCAACAACTACGGCAGCACAGTCACATCTCCTTTACAGTCAAGGCAGACATTACAACGGCGAAATTTCTAGAGGTGGTCTAGAAATTTTTCATTAAAATAACTTATCTCACTGGGTAAAACAGAGTTGTGGATCATCTTTTCTTGGTCCTCTCTAATATTTTCAGTGCTGCCAGAGAATACGGAAGAGTATAAAGTTTCTGTCAGACTGACCAGGAGATACTGAAGCCAGGAGCAGAGCCGCTTTGAGGGCTGCAAAGGCTTAACTCATGGACAGGCAGGCCAGAGGTCTGCACAGTAAATGCAAGAGATGTTGGAACAAGCAGGCAGATGCTGGGGCAATAAAACTCCTATGGGTTTATATCAGGTGTCCTGGGTTTTTTAAATTGATCTCGATGGGTCTGGTTATGAACTTCAGATTCGGTCTGAATTTTTTCTTGATCGACTTTGTGTAGTTTTCCAGTGATGAAGGCCATGCAACCGTCATTTTAACATAACAGGTAAAATAATACACATTCAGGGGAAGAATCTTATACATGAGGGGAGAGAGATCTCCTTACCTCTGTCAGGGTGCTTTCCAGCCGCGTCCACCAGCGTGTTAAGGGAGTGAGCCCTCAATGTGCTTGAGGTCCTTGAGCAGACCTGAGTGAAGTGCTGTGCCACCTGCCTGTGCTTCAGCCAGCTCCTGGAGCAGCAAACCTCAGAGGTGGCTCTCTGGTCACATCCCAGAAGCTGTCTGGGAGCAGAGCAGATGTGCCAGTGGCAAGCTTCCAGAGGTACTCTCCACTGTTTGTCTTCCCTGCAAGGCAGTCGCTGCCTAATCTTAATCTTCAAAGACTGTCCCTGAGTACATTGTCAGCCCTTAGCTCTTAGTTGTTCATGATGCCTGTTGGGAGCTCAGCTACTATAGCAACATACAAAGCATAATTTTTTAGCCATATTGGATGGAGACTGTTCCTTTCACTGACAAGAATTTTAGGAAAAGCTGGAGCTCCATGTCTAGGACCTGTTCCCTCTGTATCTGAGCCTGTTTGCTCTTCTTCCATACTAATGGTGGTGTTGTCCATGTAGGGTAAATTCAGCTCTCCAGCATACACCCAGGAATGCTCTGCAAGCAAGCCATACCTTTTTGGGCAGCTCCAGCTGCCCTCTGTAGCTAACAACAGACCTTTTTAAAGGTTGCCGCTCTGCCATCCTTTTGCCCTGTTCCAACACCGAGGACCAAATCCTGGCTTAACCCAGAAAAAGACAATGGAGTGCTGCTATTATTACTGTTAAACCGTATGCCTGATCTCAAATGTAAGGTGTTTGTTATGACCTATAATGCTTGTCACAGCTGCCTGAAGAAGGTATTGACATATTTATATATACAATGGAATACCCTGAATTTGCTAACCATTGTTCAGACAAGTCTCATAAACGTAGGCAAGTCCAACCTTTGAAAGACATGACATTGACTTCAGAAAGTCATTGCAATCCAGTGATGTAAAGGATATTCCTGATGGTGCGTGGATGGAAAACGAGTTACATTCTTTTCATATATGTAGATAAAGCATTCATTTTAATACCAGCTACATGGTAGAATCGCAACTAGCTCTGCTAAAATCTTATTAGCGTGGGATGATGGAGAGGTTGGAAACTTGTTCCAGTACTCATGGGAACAGTGTCTCTGATCAGTCCTCAACTGCAGTCTAGTTAAATAAAATACTGTGTTGCCATAATACAATGCTGAAAACATGTTTCTGTTGTGAGAATGTAAACACTCACTGTGAACATCCTGTTCTGTTCAGCATTTCAAAAAAGCAAGCTTTTGGGAGCTTTTTTTTTGGAGGGGAGAAAATTAAGAGAGCCTGGCCAAGATGTGAGTTTGAGAAGTGTGAAAGGCTTTAGTTTTAAGAGATGTATAGTGGACATGATAGAGGCAGTAAACAAATGAATGGTTCAGAACCATTGCTACATGTGCTTGCCCTTCGTAAGTAAATCAAGACTGCAAGGACTTGAAAAATCAACATGCAAATAGACTGGACTCCCTAGAAGACATTTACTATAGATACTTGCTACTTCAAGGCCTCATCATGTGTACAAAGCTTTAGCAGAGTTCAGGAAAGAATATTAATATTCATAAAGATAAAGTTTGTCTGTATTAGATGGATAAAAAGTATTGTGAGGTTAAGGATGTTGCTCTTTATAGCAGAGGACAATGGCCATTGCCAAGATGCCTTCTATGACCATACCATAGCATTTCAGAGAGATTTGTTACATGTTGATTCAAACACTGCCCAGCATCCCAGACAAAAATAATGGACTATAGGTCTGGAGTCTGACACAGTAGGACTGTCTATACGCTCATTAATGTATTTTACTTTGTGACCATTAGAAGCTACCATTCAATCAAACTGCAGAGCCAGAAATTTTGAGCAACTAGGAGAAGAAGATCTGACAGCAAGGGTGAAAATCTACCTTGAAACAAGAGAGATCTGGGGGAGTCTTTATACTAAAAAGTCATTGACTTCTCATCTGGGCCAAAACATCTCAGAAATCCTTCAGAACCAGGACTTCCCACATTTCTCTTTGGTCTGAATTTCAGAACTCTAATGCAAGCAGCAGGATCATGGCCCTAATCCATCTTTGCATCTTGGTGTACTTTGCACACAGAAGTGTGACACTCCTCACCCTGCAAGAGGACAATTTTTTAGGTGCCTGTGTCCAAACTGAGCGAATGTTGTTGCTTTATTAATGCTTCATAAATTTTAAAGGAGAATTTGTTATTATAACCTTACTGTTTTTCACTTTTGAAATCAACTTCATTTTCCCACTTAGGAGAGGTTTTAAGAAGTATCTCTGAATTTACAAGGCTAATATATTTGGACTAGATGAAAAATTGACAGTAAATTGATACAATTTTTTAAAGCTTTTTTTTTTTTTAAATTTGATTGGTGGTCTCATGACAGTGATGCATGCTTTAGGCATAGTATCTTTTTTAATTGGATTCAAATTTCACAACCCAATCATACTTTAGTATTTCAAGAGGAACTTCATTATTGCAAAAGATATTATGGCTAAATAATGGAAAAAAGCCTAGGAAACATATGCCAATTTGTTCTTTGTATGCTTTATTAAAGCTAACATGATATGGAAAGTAATTATTCCTTTGCATTTCTTTTTTGTGATGTTAGAACGATAGGAAGCTGAAATTGCTGTCTGGGTATATATAAATAGGCTCTGTCTAATCTGATTGATTATACAAAGACTTAAGTGACAGATTTTGAAATGTTTGAAATGCCAGTTAAAATCCTTATCTTTGGCATGAGGTAGAGAAACAAAAGCAGAAGACAGTGGAAGAAAACAAAACTATTCTGAAACTCACTTGGAGTTAATTTTGGAAAAATTAAAACTATTTAAAACTTTAACAAGATTGTATCTGCTGCTAGGTAGCACTGTCATCTAATAAGCCTTACTTAAAAAGGGTTTGCCACTGGTTTTCAAAGTTCTTTGGAAATTCAAGTGTCCTCTTTTCCTCCATTTCCTCCAGTTCATGTTCCATGGAACATCCCACGCATCACTTATTCTTTCTGGTCAAGGCAAACCCAAAGTCCTAGTTCATAAGTGTGATGCTTGTTAAGGCCTTGAATAGCTAGAAACAGTATCCTTGCAGTTGTGTTCAACGCATCCTTTACAGCCCTCTCTTCATGGGTGGATGCAGGCCAACGTGAGCTCACTCTGCCTGTGCTGCAGGCTGGCTGGCCATAAGCCAGCTTTGGTTCAAAAGTCACACAACTGTATTAGCTTCTCAGCAAGGCAAGTCAACCCAAGCACAGCGTTAGCACAGCTCCATGGTTTCTGAACCAGACATAGTCAGAGCAAAGGAACTTGGACCTGTTTGCACCCATCCATGCGGACCAGTTCTGAAAATCCCAGTGAGTCACACCTTATTGTGAATCGTTTCAACTTCCACTCCCTTTGAAAGTACAAAAGACCATCTCATTTTTTGTGCTTCTGTGCTGTGCCTTTTGAATTCTCTTTGTGCAAATATAGAACAAAGTATAAAGACCATCACTTACAACAAGCCTCAGCTCTTGCAGGGCCACCCTAGCACCAAATGGGAACCTGAACTGAAGGTTGGAAAACAGCTAAGTTAAGCCTGGGGTTGAATAGGCATTGGAGGCATAAACCCAGTTCAAATCTCAAAGTGTACTTGTATAATTTTTGATGTATTTCTACCTCCTTTTTTCAACCTATACTAAAAATAACAAGAGATATATGTACGCGTGTGTGTGGAGCAGCTCAGACAGATGGGAGAGGGGCATCAGTCCATTGGTCTCTCAGGTGTGTTCATGGGGTGAGTGTCACTGCTAATCATCATCTGGCCTCCTTCAGCAAGGAGGGACTGACATGAAAAAAGAGGCAAAGAGATGGAAGAACAACTGCAGTACCTCCCACTTCTGGGCACCTCTGAGCATAACGCTTAGGGTGGGTGACCATGGTCCAGCAGCACCTTCAAGCACTGCTTTGCCCTGCTGTTAAGGATTCATTATACTCTCACCACAGATTGAAGCCAGGTTGCAACTAGTACATCCCTTGCTCTTGACAGCCACCTTTTGAGTCTTATACAGAATAAATCAACATTAGGTGCCTGAGGTACCAATATGTTGTTGCAGCAGCATGGAGGGACAGCAGAGGGTAAAATAAGTTCTCCTGCAACAACTCAAGCCCAAAGACATTGTTTAAGGCTATCTCCCTTTACACCTACCCAAGCGCCTCAGGCCATCAAGCACAAGAAAGCTCTTGGCTTTTCAAAAACAGTGACTTCATCCAGATTTCATGCCTGGGAAAGTCACAACCTTCAAACCCAGGCTCTGTGGCAAAAGTCTGGCTGATAAAACCCCCAGAGACTGCAAACACTGGCTAAATATAGCCAAGGGCAGGGCAGCATCACAGAGTGACCTGGTTTGGAGAGTTACCTGGGTTATTTGAGCATATGGCAAGTATAGCTTAATGTAGAATAACCATCTCAGAGCAAAGCCCATAGGCTGACTGGAGTACTCCAGCCTATGTTTTGGAAGGTGCTCTCTTGGGAAGGGAAGTAAGGGTCAGAATCAACTACAAGGGAGCTCTCCTGTGGCTCCCAAACAGAGAGTTGACCATAGACCACACATAGTGTGGTTGATGCATATCCTTGCAGGGAAGTCCTAAGGAGCTGCCCACTGCCTCAGGTAAATCACAGCAAATGAGTGCTGGTGGGTGGAATCCTGATTTCCACCCTCAGCACAGGAATAGTATCATGAACAGCCTCAGAAAAAGAGACTCGAGCCATAGCAGATTTCATCTCAGGACTTTGATGAACAAGGCATGCTGAAATAGTTGACATTTACTGCTTCTTACATGTAGCATTCCTCTTTCAAGGATTTTTACTGCAAGATTGGTAAGAAACTGGCTAGAGTAATATTTCATTTAAAAACACATTCATAGGATTAACTAATTATTCTTACAGTCAAAAACACTCCAAGAGAACCTGATTCTGGTGTTGATAATAGTCAGTTTGCACTGCTCTGGGCCCACAGATACAGGGAACTCAGTGTATTAGGTTTTTGCAAATCTGTCTGGCCTAGAAGAATTCGTGGAAGAATCAGGACAGTGAGTGAGCTTTTGAAATCCTTTTGTTTTTAAAGTGCTGGTAAATGGAGAAATCCTTAAATGAGCAAACACTCTGGAGAATCCACTGTTGACAACTGGTTAGTCAATAAGATTGTAAGTATGGACACCATCTAAAAAGGGGATGTGATCTCTGCAAATAAAAATACGCTGCAGCTTGCTGTTGCATTCATCTGTTGCCTCCGGGATGAGGTTTGTATTAGAAGCATTTTTAGTAGAAACAGACTTTGCCCTGGTTTTCTGTTGATTTTTCTTCAGGGCTAAACAAAAATAGGGCTCTGGTCTCCCACTGCTGCTGTAATACAAAGAAATATCAAGAAATATCAAAGGGTATTTAGGAGCCACTTTCTGTAATTGTAAGTGACTGAGCAAACACATTGATATTTGTACTGTTTTACTTTTTTCATGAGGTTTTAAGATAGTCTTACTAGATAAAATTCAAGCAGAACAGAAACTTTCCTTTCACTATCTTTAATTTTGACTTTGTTCTGTTGATCTTGGTTAGGTGACAAGGTGAAAGAAAGGCAAAGTATCAGGAAAAAAACCTTCTATTATCATCTTCTGCATAGGAGCGTCAGTTACGAACAGACTATTCTATAGTTTTGTTTTTTTTTACTATGTACATCAAACACCCAGCACTGAACTGTGTGAACAATTGACATCAATTAAATGCCAAATACTAATAACAGCAAAAAAATAGTGTCTGAAGGGTTTCAGTAATGCAGCCAGGATTCTGTTAACTGATGTATTCAATCATAGCAAAGTAGGTGATTATACTCTAAGCTGTATCTTTGTTAGACAATCTTTTTAAAAGGAAAATAGTCTGAATAACAATACCTAAGACTTAGGCATTGCCTGTAATATTTTACTTTATCTGCCTCCAGTTACCACACCCCTGATTACTAGTTAAGCACTGTCCCTTCTTTTACGGTTTTTTTTTATTTTTGTTCTCAGCCATTTTTGCTGTTGGTCTTCCTGTCCCAACAGAGGTTAAGCAAATGAACCCCAAAATAGCAGTGATTAGGCCATAAAGGTCCTGAATTGCCATCTTTGCCTTTACCACTGGCCAGAGCTTATTTCTTCCTAGAGAGTGGGAAAGGTGGCCAGGTAGGCACCGAGACAGCCTTTGCCAGCGTGCACACGGATTCATCCCCAAACATGTCACTCCTACAGCTATATCTCTCCTTTCTGAAGCAGTCTGTTGCTGCTGGGTCTGAAGTGACATTTGCTTTGTGCAAACTCTCTCTTACACAAGCAAGTATGCCTCGGGTCATACAAGTTACCAGATGGTCACTACATCTCCTTGATTCAGGATTTCCTACTGCAAAACTGGGGAAGAAAACAGGAGAGAACATGTGTCGTGTGCCTCCAGCCCTAACCAGCATCTCTTCCCTGACAAGGGTCTCCCAGACTCCTCCACCCCGTGTGCATACCCTACGCTAATCTGTAAACACATTGACCACAAATCTAGGAGGCATAATTAAGCCACTCTGACCTCCCACACAGTAAAGGCCATTGATTTTTACCCTGTTAACACATATAAAGCAAAATAAACATAACCTGTCCGATCTAGCCGTGGACAAATGCGAGTAATGCAGATGACGGGTGTTACTTCACCCGCACAACCTGTTAAGCGCTGGAGCCTATCCCAAAGCCTGTGAAAGTTAGTAGGAGTTTTTCCAACTTCAGACTGCGTGCTTAACAATGGCTTTCAATGGTACAATCATGAGATTAAAATAAACAGAAATATGACTAATTATTTATATACAGCATGCTGCTTGTTTCAAAGGATCTCAATCGGTATCTTTTAATTTATATGACAAGCTTTCCTTTGATGTCTAATTACAGAACAGGAGGAAAGCCTATGACTCTGCAGAACACTAAGAAATTTCCTACTGAAAACTAAGTTTTGGCAGTAAATGCATTTTTCCTGTGCAATGGCTTTCAGACAGCAATTCCTGGCCAAGTGTACTTTCTGCACCACTTAAATTCCACGTGTTAAATAGAGCATAAGTGGTTGTCAGCACAGGGGATAGCTGTGTCCTTCCTGAACTGTAAACTGTTACTGCTCTGTGCGTTTTGTTTATGAAATAAAAGGCAGAAATTTAACAGCACTGTTCAATCATTAATTTTTTGATAAATACTTTGTTCTCAGTTTGCCTGTAAGACCAGAGAGATTCTCCTCTTTTTTTTTTCTAGTGGGTATGGTGCATTGTTGGCATTTTGTACACATTTGTAATAAATAGATATTACAACTTCTCTTGCTGCAGACAACTCTGAGCAGGATCCTTTCCTACCCATTAAAAAGTGCAGATCAAACAATGCTGCTATTAGAGTCATTAGGATACTTCTTATGTCACAATTAACACTATGCTGGGGTGACATTTCTCAGAATAAAGTAGCTATCCCCCAAGACCTGGTTGGTGTTTTAGTGTTTTAGACGTATGTTTGAAGAGAAGGGAAAGGAATTTTCAATTCAAGTCTGAGGCATAACAAGTGGAGATGTGTTCCTGCCACAGTGGCATCTGTCAACACCGCACTTATCCCTCACTGGGGCTCCGCACCAAAGCATTCGACCATCACTTCACCAGTCGTTGCAGGCACCGCGGTGAGCTGTTAGCCTGGGAGAGCTGCACTGTGCACTGCACACGCTTGTGTGCCCTCCTCTGACTGATGTCTCCAGCTTGTAGAGGTTTTACACACCAGGCCTGTGTGTTCAGCAGCTAGCTACAGGTTAAAGCCATCTGTGCTTCCTAAACACTTTGCTAAAGATGCAGCTCTTTAAGCCACTTGGGCACTACTGCTCTTCTGATGTCTTTTTGCCCAGCAGTAAAGAGATCTGGAACAAAAAGGCAGTATTTCAAGGGCTATGTGATAAGGCTGAAGGTGGAAGCCACTCAAAAGCAATGGTGGTTAGGTCTCTCCTAAAAGTAGTTGAGTCATTAAAACTTTACAGTGTGGAAAGGAAGCGAACAGAGCAGGGATTTCGGTGACTCCCAGTGGTACTTGGGAACACCAGCAAAGGGGTAAGCAATGCAAAGGTACACAGAACTGAATCTGTCAGCAAACCTAAATCAGGCCCTTGGAGACTGAGAGGCCAATATAACTTTACCTATTTTCTACCCTGGTGCAAGTTACTTAGATGACGAAATAAGTGTTTGCAGTCAGATAACCTCACTCTTGGAGATATTGGAGGTATTTCCTGCAGTAAATATAAGGAAGCACTGAACAAGAGCATACTGAAGGTACTGAGGAAACACTATCTTTTTATCTTAGGCTCAAATCCTTGAACGATACCACTCCTCTTCAGCCACTTCCGCTCAATACTTCCCACTAAAGATAGGGTGCAACTGCTTCTCCAGCAGAATTGCTTTACCTTTACATCGCTTTCACAATCAAACAGTTTTTTCCTGCTCTCGCAGGTGTTTTCAGAATCACAGAATTATCATGATTGGAAAAGACCTAAAAGATCATCCAGTCCAACCATCACCAATACTTCTCAGCTAAATCATATCCCTCAACACAACATCCAAACGTTTCTTGAACACCCCCATGGTTGGTGACTCCACCACCTCCCTGGGCAGGCCATTCCAGTGCCTGACTACCCTTTCCGAGAAGTAATATTTCCTAATGTCCAGCCTGAATCTCCCCTGGCGCAGCTTGAAACCAATGCCTCTAGTTCTATCACTGTCTACACGAGAGAAAAGGCCGACCCCTAGCTCACCACAACCTCCCTTCAGGAAGTTATAGAGAGCTATAAGGTCTCCCCTGAGCCTTCTCTTCTCCAGACTGAACAATCCCAGCTCCCTCAGCCACTCCTCATAAGGCCTGTGCTCCAGACCCCTCACCAGCTTCACAGCCCTCCTCTGAACGCCTTCCAGGGCCTCAATGTCTTTCTTGCAGTGAGGGGCCCAAAACTGAACACAGTACAGTTTTGTCCCCTTTCTCCCCCAAATCCGTCTACCCTTTCCTTTATCGCCTGCAGCCCAGAGGGCGACTTTTTCCCTGCCCAGGCAGTGAGGGATGGGTTGGCCTTGACATCAGCACTGGGAACTCCAGCCCTAGCAGCTGTCCCATCCCCACTCTCACCTCCTTGTACAACCATCAGCAAGGGATTTCCTTCCCCAGCTGAAGCAGCCCTGCACCTTGTCTGCTTAGCGTTTTGAGAGGGGTGGAGGTCTATGGTAGCCCCCTGCTACTCCAAGCATTATCAACGAAGACCATCGCTAATTCAAAAGATGTTGCTTCCAGAGGACACCAGCTGGCACGGGCACAAATGCAATGCATGGCACGTCTCCCAGTGTGTCATGTTTTAAACACTGGACAGTGACCCCTGATGCCATCCCCTTTGTCCCAGAGACTCCCTGCAACCTGTCCTGTTTTGGCGGGCACCCTCTGACCCCCTCTCCCAGAGGAGACCCCCATCCCTGGCGGTAGGAAAAAAAAGCAGGATCAGGGTGTCGAAGGGTGGCTAATCCAGCAGCAGGGCTGTATCTCTGCAGAGTCATCCCTGCTGCAGAGCCACAGTGAAAGGGACAGGGCCCAGCTGCAGCAGCACCTACAGCCACAAAGCTAGCTAGGCCCCGCAAACTGCTGATGGAAAGAGAAATCACTTTATTTGGCTGGGAGGAACACAAGACACTGAATTTTCTGCTGGTCAGACACTAGGAATGTAGAAACCTTCTGCCTTGAACACACACTGATTCTCTGGGAAGTCCTAGAAACTGGGTAGTGTCTTATGTTTGGACAGAAAAAAAAGTACAGTTAACAGTTTTTTAAGCTTTCCCCTTCCCATCTCTCCACTGCACCAGTAGTGATCATATCCAAGGCTTAGATTTTGGGCTCATTTAAACGTTGGCCTCGTATTAAAAATTTATTATCATAAAATAATGCTGCCTTCCTTCTTCCTCTGCACTTACCAAGATTTTACACCAAAACACCACCACCACTGTTATGTTGCTTCTAAATCAGCTTCTTTGATTCTGACGGCTTAGGCTACCTTCAGAGGTAGGCTGCTTGGTGAGGTGAACCTTCAGGCTTGGGCAACGCAGCTCTTCTTATTAGAAATGTGTCAAACATTTTCAGATACTGGACTGCTTGCAGTTGTACAAATGAAAAGCTATCTAGTATTTTCTCACCAGTTTATGGGAGGAAAGACAGATGACTAAGACATTTAAATGCTTATGTCAAGAGAAAGGAAAAGAATGGGTTTCTTTGTAACTCAAGTGCGTGCTGTGGAAAGGAAAAGATAGATAAAAATGTCTTTGTAATATGGGAGATGTTAATAACCAGATATGCTAGGAGTAGCACTTCAGGATCTTGTCTAAGCAATTGTACTCTAGGCTCCATATATTACAGTGCATTTATTTTTTATCACAATACTCAATAACACAGAAATAGGCAGCGGAGTGAGGACATCTATTGTCTTTAAGCAGTGATCACAGGCGATGCCACAGGTCATATACTGTTATGGATGTCAGCAGCACATGAGGTGAGAGGAAGTTTAGAAACAGGGAATGACTTAAGAAACACTTAAGTTTGGGAGAGAAGTCAGTGAAGTGAAATTAAAACATCTTAAAGGATTGAAGGCAACTCATGAAAAGAGATGATAGGAGTTAAATACGTTTAGCATGGCTAAATGAAAAAGAAGGAGGATAATAAAACTAATTCTTTTTGGAACATAAAACAGCCAAGAGACTATTCAGTGTAGGGCATAGCTAGCAGCATTGGGTTGAAGTAGTAAAAAGGAAAACATTGGCTCAATGTCAACTGGAACAAAATGGAAGGGTCAGATCTATTAGACTACGGAATAGCCTCCTGAGGGAAATGTGGGAAGTCCACCCCTTGTTCGTTTTAAATAGCATGGACAATGTAACGAAAAGTGCACACTGGGGAAAAAATCTTGCCTCAGCAGAAAGCAAAAAAAAAAAACCAAAAAAAAAAAGCCAAAAAAACCCCCAAACCTAACCCTAAACCCCAAACTCTCACTAAAATCCCTTCATTTGAGGTGGTTCTCTTTAACAAAGTTCATCAAGTGGTGCAGAGTGTCTTGCTGAACTTTCCCAAGTTATTTTTGATTAATCACCTGGAGCAAAGCTGGAAGTTAACTGTGAGGAGCTTGGTTAACTGTACGGAGTTCAGCAGATCCTCAGATACTGAGTGAGAGTGAGTGCAAGGCAGCAAAAAGTTTTTAAAGTTATGGCAAAATATACCGCTCTACATCAACACACCTCTATAGCATGTAAATACTGGAGAAGCTAATACACATTTGGCATCCCATTTATCTTCCCATTGTGTTGCCTGACAGAAATACAGCTACACACATCCTCAGTGTTATACAACTACTGACAGTGATTGTGTCCTGCTGCCGCGTCACCTCAGTATTTCTTCTGCCCCCTGTAAAATCCTCAGTTCAATAGACAATTTAAGCATGTCTCCAAATTGCACTGAAATCAAGTTCAACTCAGGGACCTAAGTTACATGCCCAAGTGCTTTACTGAGCTGGGAAGTTCCTTCAGAGAAGGAAAGAAAAACCTAGATGCTGTCTAGCCCCTTTGACAAGAATAAATATAAACCTCACAAATGTATGAATTACTGTGCTGTCCAGAAAATGTGTTAGCTGCTTAATAGAAAAACCTTTTAAAAACTCACAAGTAAAACTTTTGAGTATATATATGTACCTTTGAAGACCAGATCAGGTAGTTCTGATGCTTTTTCACCACTAAATATCACATTTAAATCATCTTTGGGATAACATTTTGGGGAAGCAGGTGTTTCAGTAGTTTTACAAGACTGGAAGACAGGCTAAATCAGTAGCTAGAAGCAATGCTTCTGATTTGGGGGTTTTGTTGGTTTTTTTTTGTTTTTTTTTGTACTTGCTTAAGAGGTTCAGCAACATTTAGTAGCTATGTCCTAGCCTGCTTTTTCTCTCCCACTTTGGCAACCTTGTGAGTGCAAGACTAATGTGAGCCAACAGTCATCTGAGGGAAGAGAACTCATTTCCTACCACAGGGAATGGACTGAAATTAGGCCTTTTGTGCTCCCTTCTATCAAATGGCAGGGCAAAATTTATTCCTCCCCAGGGCTCCAGCAGAGAATTAATTACCTATGAAGCTCAGAAGGAAATATCTAATCCCACCTTGCACGCATGCACAGCAGGCACCGGAGCTGCAGACAAGCAGCACTGATGACTCTCCTGCAGGGACGCATTGTTGACTTGGCTGATGGGTAGGATCAGCTGTGCACATTCTAGTGTAGACCTATGAGACAAACTCATCCTCCCAAAAACATTTTCTGTGGAGCTCCTGGGTGTTGTTTGCTTCTTTACTTATGGAAATGCCGTTATCCCCAAGTTATTTTTCATGATACACAGATTTCACTGTTTTCTCATCCTTCCACATTTTGGGGTGTAAGGTGGCCTTGCACCGGTTTTGTCTCCTGTCATATGGAGGAAGGACAAAACTAAGGAGGAAATGATACTCAAGAGACTTTGCTTGTGTTCCTTCTGCACATAGATCTCCGCATACATTTGTTGCCCATCACAGTGTCTATTATACCAACAGCTAACTATAGCCTCCAGCTGTATCATTTTACCATTGTCAGCTTGTGATCTTTTCAGATTTAACAAAGTACATAAGGTCAGGGAGGGTGGAAAGCCTAGGGAACATCAGAGGTAGACTATCTTAGATAAATAAAGTCTTTGGTCTTTTAATTGAGAGTTGAACAAAGAAAAAAAAAATCCGTGGAAGGAATGTCTTATGGTAATGTAATATAGAACTTTGAGAGGATTGTTAAAAGAAGAAAAAATCATTTGGGTCAGTCCAAGACATTCTGTTTGACTAAACTAAGTTCATTTTCAGAGTATGGAACCACCTTGTAGTATTTCATTTCTTTTCTTCTATCTCTTAATAACACTTGTTCAACTTCAGTTGAAAAATACCATTTTAAAATTAAAATCTGAATTGTCATTGTGAAAATACGGATGCAATCTGTTTAAGTACCTTTAAATTCAAACAGTCTAAATAAAAATGTTGACATTTTGAAGAAAGTTCCTTGTTTTTCCAGCAGCATTTAAAATCAATCCTGCAACAAATGCTCCAACACAAGCCCCAGGATGAGGAATATATAAGGGAAAGTCTGACCCTTGATTTAACCATGTCTACAATGCATTTGAAGCTATGACTACAGTTTTCTGGAGACATCCAAGGTGCCTGCAATAAAGACAGTGGAGAAAAAGAGCTGCAGAAACTGTCTATAACAATAGCGTGCAGCTACTCTCTATAGCCTACGAACCAACTTTCTGTACAGAGAAAGTACAAATCTGTTTCTGGTACTGAACATAATTTCACCCACAAGCTATTAACCTATGGGTGATTGGTAATTATTTTGTCTCCAGTGATTTCGCCTGTAAAATATGTTACTTTTTCATTGTAATAGAGAAGATGCTGAACAGACTCCAGATCATGAGAATCCATACAATGTCTGGCACCTTCACGATTATTAATTAGTCTGATCTAAAACCCAGCAGGCTACATAATGAAGACAGCAATCAAAACATGTATCTGCTCTGTGGTATTATTGCACAGGCAGCTTTACCTGTCTAGGAACTTTCTACCCTCTGTCAGAGAAGTTATTAAATCCAGATAATGACACTATCACTATTCCACCCCTTTCACCCACTTCCTCAGTGACTGCTAGTGAAAAGCAATCAGTTTAATACTGTCTGTTTTCTAAATCTGTGCTGTAATGTTTGTTGCATAAATACACATCTACTTTAATTGTACTCTGAAAGAAGATGGGCTGAGATGTGAAATGAAATTATGTCAGATATAGGTACTGGCTTCCAAAATATCCAGTATGCGTTTCATGTACACAGTCACCATATACATTTAAGGTAAAGATCCATGCTACGTAATTAGGTCAGCTATTATTTTAAGAAACAGCTTCACAAGCAGCAGCAGACCGCTCAGGAAGCAGATTAGTCAGACTGCGCGTGCAGACAGCAAGCCAGCTGGACTGGGAGAGCAGCAAAGCCGGGTTCACATGGCTGGGCTGAATCTGCTTGACGGATTCCCTTTTCTCTGAGTTATTTTGCTCATTTGCTCCTTTTTTAAATTGACATTTGACTGCATTTGTAAATGTCAGTGGAGCCTGAACCACAGTATTCAAATTCAGATTTATTTTTAGGTATCTCATTTCCACAGAACTTCTCCTACTCTCGTGTACATCATCCACCCTGTCCCTCAGTTTCCCTGCCTAATTGACTCTGGACATTTTAATATCAAGCTGAGTTGCTCAGTTCTGAGTGGCCAACCTAAATAAGATGCAGACCCTTTTGCTGAAATTGAATAACATTTGTAGTTCAAATATCTTATAAACATACATTTTAAAGATTTTTGATCAAACAGACAGGAACATTGTTCTGACCTTTGCTCAAATAGGTTTTGCCATGTTTGGTTACCTTTCAGATAAAGATTCATGCTCTTAAATTTTATGACTACTAACATTTACTGAATAGAAAGTGCAAAATCCACTGTGTAAATATGTGCAAAAGAGGATTTTTAAATTTGTGTTGTGTTAAATACTAAATATTGGCTTAAATATTGACTAATGTCTTCCAAATACCAAAATATTTAAAGCAATGCAATTTCTTTTTATTGTTAACATTTTACAAGTCTTTTTTTTTAAAAAAAAATCTCCACAGCTGGGAAAACTGCAGGTTTTTACTGAATGATCTCACAATCATCTGATTTCTTCACCTGAAGATTTATGCAAATTACTTAATAACAAGTTTCACAATAACCTGTTGGCATTGGTGGCACCGGAGTATGAATACTGACAACAGATATTTGAGCTATGGAAATATATTGAGTGAATAATGAATATACTCAAGGGAGTCCTCAACATAGACTCCAAGATCCATCATTAAAATAATGGCCAAAACTGTCCAAAGTTTTGTGCAAAAATTGTTTGCCCAACTCAAATGTTTTTCCACCACAACTAAAAATTTGTAAAAGACAGAGTGTATTAGATGAAAGAAGGTATCGAAAACTATTCATCAGTTATTTTCCTCCAGTAATGATTAAAGAAAAATACCAATCATCTCAATTGTTTATCAGTTTTTCTCATCTCATGACTGCTCACCCTTTTGCTAGCCCCTTCTATCAATCCATCTTCCTCCTACCCCCCAGCTATGCCTTTTATCCTCTTTGATCCTGTGTGAACTTCACTCACATCCCTCACCTCCTAAGGCCAGGTCTTTCGTTCTCTCTAGCTGGGCCTCATATGAGTTGCCCTCGGATTTTGTTGGTCATCCTTTTGGGTCTCTGTGTGACCTCTCCAATGACTGCACTCAGTGTTTCCTTATATTTCTTCCAGCTACATCCTTTATCTTACGTAGTCTCTTCTCTGAGCTCCCCCTGTATCCTTGTATCATGTCATCCCTTGGTCTCCCAGTTGTCTAATTTTTAATCTTTGGGTTGCTTTGAAATGTCTCCACTCTTTCCTAGTACCCTTTCTGCTTTTTTTCCTTCCCTCTTGGGTTCATTCCCACTTCAAGTAAGACTGGAGTGGGGAAGCCAAAGAGCGATGGGGCTGAATGCCACTTTAGTCATCATTGCTGTATTAAGCACCTTGAAACAACAGAGATGGTTGGCCAACACGCAATCTATGCACTAATTGAGTTCAGAGGTGTATTTTTTTCATGATTAACCAGACTTGCTTGATAATGTTTTCTTGGACGATGATCCATCATGTCCAAAATGTACCATGCATGTTCCCACAACACCCAAACACTGGCACCCACATGTAGTCTACTGTATATACTGTATACTGTTTCCCACTGGATCACCAATATAGGCTACATAATTGTCCTCCTAATGTCTGCTATGTGAAGCAACTATCTGACTCTAAGTTGACTATTGGGCTGCTGACAAGAAGGAGGTGCGGGTACCATCTGTGAATCCAAGAGGGCTTTCCTCAACCAGTATAAAAGTAGTAATGTTGGCCGAGTCTGTTGGTCCTCGGGCAGTGGTATGACAGGTACTACTACGATGGCCCATCATAGGCAGAGATTTCTCACGCTCTTGAACAAAGATCATTGACACCCTCGAGTAGGAAAAGCAGATGGTCCCCTCATTTCTCAGGACACACACAGCAGCCATGCTGACTTGATAACAGAAAACTTCTGTCAATATCGATTCATCCTTTGTATGGACAGGCTAATCTTTTCTGAGACTAAAAATTATTCTACCAGCTACTCAGTGCACTGAGAGGAAAGAGGGGTGTCTGGAGAGGCAGTACCAGATCTGGAAGATGTGCCAAATCTGAAGCATGAACTGGAAAGCATCAGTCACTACTCAGGTCAGTTCAGACAGGCATTAACAGAAAGAACCAAAGGCCCTGTCTATATTAGTAAATTAAATGTGTCCAGAAAGCATAAGCCAGACACAAATCTGCTCCACATCCTCATGCACCTCCTCCAGGATTAACCTGTTCAGGGGACAGCTTCTTGCATTATCTTTTGGTTCCAGTTGGTCACATGAGCCCAATCTCAGATGTTTCCCCAAATTTTCAACATCCTCAGGACCTGTGACAGCCAGTCTTTGGGTTAATATATGCATATGGGTTAATATTTAACTCTCTTAGCTCCTCCAGTTAGTCTGTTTCTAAAGTTTTGCTTTCACTAGAAATTGTTCTTTTATTATTTCCTTATCTTCTTTTATTGATTCCTTATCCCTGTCTAACATCAGCTCTCAGACACTTAGACTTCCAAGTGCTCTGGGCAAGTACTGATTCCCCTTACTTGGACAGTCCCTCATAAAATGGATACTGATTCATGGCTGGGGATTCAAAGTCCTACCACACCAGGAACAATAGAAAATTAACCAAAAGTACAATCATGCAAATGATTAATTTAGTTTTTGCTCCTTTTTGTAACTACGAAAAACAAACTACAATGAGAAGTATTAAATTTTACAAATTGGTCTAATGTTTTAAAAAAATTTGAATGGTCCATTAGCTCACAATTTTTTTTTCTGTATATATTCCTTTCAGCACCGGATAGTCACACTTCACTCCTTTATGGGCCTGGTGGTTCGTTTATGCTATGTATAAAATTTAGTATGGTTGCAATTGCAGAGTTAAAAATCTATTTAATGTATATTTTCTACCAATTTTCAGTTTCAAGAGAAGAAAATTTAAGCTCTGATTTGCAAACACAATTCTAATATCTTGATTTTAATGCTATTCTTTTTTTCTTTTTTTTTGAAAGACAAGATTTGTAGAAGTTAAACAAATCTGTTTTGAGATCCTAAAATGTACTTTCAGTAAATATTTATATGAACAATATAGCAAAATAAGGCTCAGACACAGTGAAGGTAAAATTCTCTTTTGAATACCAGTGAGAGATTTTTATTCACTATCCTCATACCTAGTGTACATTTCAGTGTCTAAGAAAAAAAGGTGAACAGAAGCATGGTTGCAGCAAAGTAAATAAAACTTCATCGTTTTTTTATGCTGAGTCTGTTTATTTTGAAATGTTCTCTGAACATCATGTGCTGGACCAGACCTCTGCAGTCCTCAGCTGTCACCTGTCAAAAAGCTGGGTCTTCCTTGTTTCCCTTTTTAAAAATGGGGGTTATGTTTCCCATTTTCCAATCAGTGGGAACCTCACCGGACTGCCACGACTTCTGGAGTGTCTTTTCTTCTTAAAAGGACTGGATTTGCCATCAGATCTTAGTACTTTAACTGATATTGAACCCAGGACTTTTACATACTTTTGTCGTAAAAATCCGGCAGCCTTGCTGAGTGCCCTGGCTGCTGTCAGCAGATGCAGCCCTGAGGCTCTGCCTGCGGCTCTGAATGCACCAGCCAGCTCTGCTCTCTTGGTTCACTCATGAGCTGGACCGTCACGTACAGTCCCTCAGCTGGTGCGCTGGTGGGACTGGAAGGGTATGGTGACAGCATGGGTGAAATTAATGAGTGTCTAAAACTAAGTTCAAATTTAGAAGTCTAAATAAGTAGTGTAGCTCTTTTACTGTGCTGAACACTGATTGAAGGGATGATTACACGGACACAGAGGGCAAGCATTTCACTGGGGGCTCTCCAATAAGGTCAATGGCACCTGAGCAGCCCTAATCAAGTCTGGAGAAAGAGAAGGCAGCGGAGGCCAGTGAAGGCAGGGAACTCCTATGCAAACTCAATGTTAAATATTGACTTTTATGTTGGCATTTCCAGGACCTGAAAGGCTAAAGGAAATTATATTATGTCAATATTGGAGCACAGAGACAATGGGCACTTTCATTACTGGATACGTTAAACAGTTCTTCCGGCCCATCTAGATCTTCAGTAGAAATGTGCTGATTCATTTCAGGTTCATCTTTCATTACTCATTAGTGATGGATTTTTTTTTCTTTGTAGAAAAACATACATGCAGAGGGAAACTGTGATATTTTTTTTGTTTGTACTAACCAACACTTCCTTACCTTGGAATGACTCCAGGTCTTTATAAAAAAAAAAAACTCTTTTCAATTTTTAAAAAAAAAGAAGAAAAAAGGAGAGAGAGGGTAAAGAATAGCTTCATTCTTTTAAAAAGTACACTTTCAAGCTCCGATACACAATACATGACCTCTAAAATTTTCATGCTGGGGAAAGAACTACAGCAGATGCCTCCTCTTACATCCAGTGTGCCTTGCAAAAGTGTGGAATTCTTCATAATATATCAAATTATTGCTCCACTAAACCTAGTAGACTGCTCCCTGCAGTTATCTTCAGAAGATTTGAAATCCACTAACGAAGCAGATATACAGAAAGCTGAGGGACAGGAGGAGTCACACTGAATAAGATTAATGACCCATCTAATGCTGTATTTTGGTTTCAGAGTGAACCATATCAGGCGCTGCAGAGAGATGCACTCTCCTAATAGGGAATCGCACCCGCCAGACTGAATGATTTCTTCACAGCACAAAGCAGCTTGGTTCTGGCTCGTGTCATGAGGCTGGAGGTCAAAGACCTGCTCCCTTTTCCCTCCACCTCACACAGATCGATTGTATCTCACAAGCTGGTTTTTTTTTTTTTACTATTATGGATGCTTTTTAAAAAAATATTGAGGTCTTTGGATGGACAATACTTTGGGATAGTGATATCACTACAACTGCTTGTGCTGAAAATAAGCTGTTGGTTGGGTTTTCAATGACCCACATCTAGTAGCCTTCAGCTTCGCCCACAAGCATCCAAGCAGGCTGCAGCCCCTTCCAAATGGCAGCAGCACCGTGGGGCCAGCTGTGGGTTGGGGCTTGGCAAGGAGCAGCCCCCTGGCCCCACTGCAGCTGCAGCCCACCGGGGTCACCTGACAAAACCTCTTCCACAAAGATGTGGTAGGGCTATACGAGACCAATACTGGTGACAAAGCCCGACAGAGACAAACCAAGTCTTTGCTGGGGCACTGTTTCACCAAGCCTCTATTTTTAATAAAACCTGGACAAATTAGGTATCTTGGAGACTTCCTTTGGAACTGGACAGTAAACTCAAATCTTGTTATGGCACAGAGGTCTGACAAATCTTTGGACAGACAGGCCAAGTGAGCAAGCAAACAAGCCTCATGAAAATTGAACAAGTCCAGTATGAAAAAAAAAAATAGTGCATTTTTGATAACTATTGTACTTTCAGCTGCTTAACAGCACCGGGCTAAGAGTGATTGTATCTGGAGTTGTGCTGGAAAAAAGTGTCTGAACAATTCAGCCGGACAAGCTTCCATGTAGACAAGCCCTGGACTGTGTACCTCCACCATGCCTCTTACCATCTTGATTTTTAATTTTTTGTTTGCATCTTACAAAGCTTTGCACTGAGGCAGAATAATCAGGGCCAAGTTTTCTGCAGACCTGTCAATTTTTCCTTCAACGCCACTCCTATTTTTCAAATACATGAGTAAATTTGGAAGCCCGAGTTCCTGATAGATCAGGCTACATTAATATTTCCTCTCTCTGTGATTATAGTCTCCTACTTCTAAGGGACAATTCTTTCCCTGGAGCTGCGGAACATTTTTCTCACAACTAGCAGCTGCAAGATTCTTCAGGACAAGAGATACAGCATTTGCCAAGTATCCTATGCTTTATAGCATTGTCCGAGGGATTTGCATGTCTAATAAGCAGTTTGCCTGGCTTGTGGTGCTGTGATTTATAAGCCTTTCAGAATTCATAAACTAATAGGACACTCCTTCCTGATCAGTTCACTTGTCATCATTATAAATGTGCCTTGGCAAAGCCTACAGTAAGATCAGAACACTCTGCACCACTGAGTCTCTGCTGTTACAGAAAATTCAGGAAATCTGACTCACACACGACCATTAATTACACCAATAAGGGGATCAGTAGATGGGTCTGATGAACAGTGAGGTGACATTTGGGCTGCCTCCTAGTCTATTCTTTCCAGTTTGATGCTGTTGTGCCTGAAGATTGTTGGTTTTCAGATCGTCAGTCCCCTAGCATATATGAAGTGCTAGGCTTCTCTCTGCAGCCTTGCCATCAATTCTCTGCTTCCTCTGGAGCAACTCATTTTTAAAGCGTACAAGGGAATAGCTCAATCTCTGTCATCCATTCAGAGACTGCCAAAAAATGTATGGATTTGGAGATGTTTTGTATGAGACAAGCTAAGCATTTTAACGGATCTTTACCTGCTGAAGAAGATGGAGCACTGGCTACTCCTTAAGTCTTGGCAAATTTGTGAAAGGAGCTACAGGCTTGAAAAGCACACACTAGCACCACCCTGTGCAAAGCCTGGTGACGGGACTTCCAAAGCATGCAGCATTTCATAATCCTATCCCTCTTGCGGAGCTTCTCCCTGGGTGAAGGAGTGGAAACATCACGGAAGTAGCTTGTCCCAAGACACGCTGCCAAGCAGCTTTCTTTCACAATTACTCCATTCTAAGCCACATTGTAAGGTAATTATGTCATTAGCTCGAATGCATGTTGGAACAAAGCAATCTTTGCCCTCTCCTTTTCATCTCCTGTTAGGAACAACATGGGAAGAGCCGCAAAGGGAAGGGAAAGCCTTTGAACACCCGTGTGTTTACTCCTATTTAATAGCCCTGAATCCAGAGAAAGTTAGGGAGTTCACTGGCAAGAGTTAAATATTCAACAGATCCAGCCAAGAAATTCACAAACCTTACATTATTTATCTTATTCTGTGTGATAAAAGCACAAGGAGATCTGAGTATATCGGCCAGCTTGGCCAGCCGTGATGAGGCATAGCAGTTTCATTAATTCCAAGGGATATCCATTATAATCCCACTCTGAAAGGCAGGTAGGTGATCACTCTGCTTTGCCATTACTCATAACAGAGAGAGTTAATCAAACACACTGAAACATTTAATATAAGCAAGACCAAGGCACTAATCAGGACAAGATTCAAACTTCTCCGAGAAATGGATTGCTGCTTTCTGATGAGTGATCTAGAAGAGGTAACACACTCCTAGTTAAACAAATGGGACTGAGAAATGTGGACCTTGACTCTAAAGCACAGGGAGACAGAAACCCTGGTAGTATTATATATATCATCTGGAAAACAAGACCTGAATTAAATATGTGGATTTGAAATTGAAAGAATCTTTCTTGTGAAATCTTGAAGCAGGAATTTGGTCAGCACACCTAAGCTTGAAGAGAGCCACATTTTTGAAAGTAAGGTCTTGCTGAGTTTTGTTCATGGAAGAGATGTAGCAACAGCTACTGCAACCCTGCAGCAGGGTCATAGGAAGAACTGAGGGCTGCAGTAAGTTTTGTTTGCGCAGATGACACCAATCCCCAGCAATGTGCTCCCATATGACCTTCTGGTACATGCAGTGGGCTTGTCCGGCACCAAAACCCATCAGAGTGGGCTCACCTGAGTTTCGTTAACACACAGGCTGTTAGCTAGTCTCCAGTCATCTGCCTCTTCCACTTGCATATGACTCTTTTAAAATGAACTCCTACAGCTACTTCCTTCTCTGGCAGAGTTATTTTATTTTTATCACAATAAAGAGCAATTGCCTCAGTGGGTATTGATTTGCAACACTCATGCATACGGAGAGGCTTGATTGCTAATTGAAGAAGGGTAAATCCAATGAGCTGTATAAGATTTGCAGGGTAACAGGAACATTTATTAAAGGGAAAATATCAACTTGATAAATAGTATATTTAGAATTCCTTTCCCTGCAGCCCATTAAAGCAACTGCAACTGGTGTGTGATCAGCAGAGGTGGCTGTTATAGACATAAATATTGGATATAAACAGAAAAAGGAAAAAAGGCAAATGTGTCCTAGAATGGTTTTATCTCCACTCTTCAGACAAGTCATCTGAACAGTTGTCACCAAATCAATAGAGCCACTATTAAGTATACAGTCACATAGCATAGAGACTAAAATCAGTGAGATCTAGAGGGATCGATACGTGGGCTTGCTTGTTCCAGTTGTTACTGAAGCACAGACACATAGCTGGTGTTCCTCCTCCTGTGAGCAAAGCTTATTCTCAGGATAATGCCACTGAGAAATGGATTGGATCCAGTGATTAATGTGATCCTGTGTGTCCCACAGCATGCATGGGCTTGCATCTGCACACAAAGCCATGAAACCAAAATGCAGGTTATTTGATATAAAAGGAAAATTAATCTGTGGTGAAACTGCTTCAGAGAGTGAACATGTTTCACAGCATCACACCCCTCCCTCGACTGCTTATTTCTCTTCTGAGCTGTACAGCCATTACAAAATGCACACAACCGTCACCTTCCACTAACAAAGGACAAAGAAGAACAAAAACAAGGAAGAAGTACAAAAAGAGAAGAAAAAGAGGCAGAGGATGGATCCAAAGAGCCTACAGGTGTGTGTGCCCTACCAAATGGGATTTCCACACTTCATCTCGCTGCTCTAGAATGGTCCTGCAAGGTCAAACCTGCCAGCAGCCTGCCTTCTTCTGAGAAGAGCCGGTCCTGTGCTGCAGCCTGCCATCCCTGGGCACCAGAAAGACCAAAGCTACTGCTTAGCTCAGGTGAGGGCTTGTTACAAGCCCACGGGAGAGGGAGGAAGAGTTCAAGATCAACAGTATTGACCACAGCAGGGTCGATAGGCCCACCAGTTAATGGAAGTTGAGCACCCTGAGAGGCATCAATTTCTCTGCAGCAAATTTGGCAAATTGTTTAAGCAAAGGCGAAGAAAATTAAGCAAGATAGACATAAAGTGCTAAATTAATTCCTTATGCAAGAATTTGCAGAAGCTGTATTTAAAATAAACCTGGCCTATAAAACATAATGTGACAGTAAATAAACATAGGCATAAATTATTGAGTTTGGAGGTTAAAATGAGGTTTTAAAATGAGGGATGTTGTGCACACTGATATTTTTTTTCAGCAGAACCAATATGTGCTCATTCTCTTCCTAAAAATCCCATCCTAAAAGCCCTGAGCACACTGTTTTGCCCTCCTGTGCTCCTGCCTGGTCCTGGGACAGTGCAGCTCAGGGATCTCTGATCAAGCTGCTCAGAGAAGAGCTGTGTGAGGGACGGCTGTGAGGAGGGTTGTCAGAGCTTTTCTCCACTTGCTTCAGAGTTGATTTTAGCTAACTTCACCCTTGGTGCTTCCTGAGCTACACTGCAAACATGCTTATGTATGGCTGTGTGCCTCACTCACCCTGACCCACAGTCTGACTTCCCACCTGCACCTCAGCCCTGCCCCATCATCACCACAAATGTGCTGATGTTCAGGACCACTGGCTGCCCTGCAGCTGCTGGGGCAGTGGGACAAACCTGGCTGACAGGTTCTGCCCTGACGGCCCATATGGGGGCTGGCCCTCGCTGCTCCTGCACAAATCCTCCCATCCAGGTTTGTAATTTCCAAGGGAAAAAATCTGTGCCTCTTACTTTGAACATTAGCATGATAACCACATGCCAGTATCATCACATTTTAGTTCATGCCCTCACAGGACACTTAATTCTTTGTAGTAAAAATGTTAGATTTGGACCTATTATTCAAGGTGCTACATTGGATTGACAAGTTCCCTTCCAACCTCCCTCAAAGGCTTTCACCTTAGGAGTGGAACTAGCTTACTTGCCACTATTGAGCATGTATTTATCATCCTCTATTGATGCAAACTATTCCCAATGCCAGTTCTTAACTCTCAGTTCCCTGCCAGGCACATAGTCAACTGAACAGGGCAGCGAAAAAAAACAAAGAAATCTTCCTAAGTTTTGCAGGCATTACACATTTCCCTGGTGCTTTTTAAATCTTGATGTTCATTTACCTAAATCAAAAATGTGTTGCAATGCAGTCAGTGGAGTTTTTTTTAAACAGACTAGCAAGCTGTTCTGGTTTTGTTTGGTGAGGGGGGCCTAAGGTGGTAGCTTCTGTAGGAAACTGCTAGAAGTCGCTCCCCTTTGTTCAGTGGACTCTAGGGCGGACCTGCTTCTGGCCAAGGCTGAGCCAATTGGTAGCAGAATGTCCCGTGATAATGCCTCTGTGGTAACGTATTTAAGAAGGGGAAAACAGGAAAAAAGGGAAGAACATGTGAAGGAGCTGAGCGGGGCCAGCGGGGGGAGGCGCGAGCCTTGTGGGCCTTGCAGGCCTCACCCTCTGGCCTCCCGCCGGGCAGCCGACTGGGCCCGACTAGGCCCGGCCCAGCTGCAAGAAGTGGAGAGGAGATGAGAAATGAATAAGATGTAAAAAGGATCCTGAGAGGCATCTGCCAACCTGTTGTGAGGAACAGCTGCAGACGCCAAGGTCAGTGAAGAAGGAGGGGGAAGAGTAATGCGGCTTCTGGCCAAGATTCCCCTGCAGCCTGTGGTGATGGCCATGGTGGAGCAGGTTGTCCCCCTGCAGCCCATGGAGGTCCACGGAGGGGCTGAGATTCGCCTGCAGCCCATGGAGAACCCCACGCCGGAGCAAGTGGAGGCCTGAAGGAGGCTGTGGCCCGTGGAGGGCCCGCTGGGGCAGCCGTTCTGGAGGGACTGCACCCCATGGAAGAGATGACCCATGCCGGAGCAGTTTCACAAAGGACTGTGGCCCGTGGGAGGGACCCCACACTGAAGCAGAGGAGGAATGCGAGGAGCTCTTCCCCCGACAATGAAATAGCGGCGTGATGAACTGACCACAATCCCCATTCCCTCTTCCCCCCTGTGCTGCTCAGGGGGGGAAGGTGGTAGAGATAATGTTAAGCCCGGGAAGAGGGAGGGGTCAGGGGAGAGGTTATCTTGTTCCCTGTCTCATTCTCCTGCTAGTTTTAGAAATAAATGAATAGTTTTCCCCAAGTCGAGTCTGTTTTGCCCATGACGGTAACTTTAAGGATTTCTCCCCATTCTTATCTCAAACCTCAAGCCATTTTTCCTTATATCATCTCCCCCTGTTCTCTCACAGGGTGGGGGGAGCAAGAGAGAGACTGCGTAGTCTGGTCCCAATCGGGGCTGAACTACAACACAAGCTGTAAGGACCAAAGGTAAGTTTGGTGTAACACTACCAAAGCCACTTAAAACTATGCCTTGGGATTCACAAAATTAGCCAGGGCAAACTGAAGCCATGCTGTGGTTCTTTCCACTGATTTCCAGGTACAGCTACATGTATGCATTTACTCTACACTCATCTGGCTAATTAGTTGCTCACATGATCACACTATGGCTCGTTCATCTTATTTTTACTTTTGTCCCCCGGTTTTGATGACCCTGTCCATTGCCTTCTGCTCCAAGTTACACTGTAAACCCATAGGTTGGAGAGGGCCTTCTCCTGCTGCCCACACAGCACTTGGCACAGCGTGGGACCCGGTCTGTCACTAGGGAAAGTCAGCACTCTTACAACAGAAGGTAATAAATAACAGCAAAAAAGTGCAACTGAACCTCAGCTTCCTTGGGCTTCCAGGATTTTGGCTATTAAAGCTTTGAGATAAGACTCTCTGGCTTGTGAGCTGAGGGAAAAGCATTAAACGCCTGCAGTTTTTTTAATACATTCATATCATTGGTATAATAAGCTAGGGACTTATTAGTCCCCAGACCCTTTAAAAATTTTTGGGTTTGGTGAGTGACCCAGTAAATGCTTTTTTGGTATCAAATTTTCCAACAGTTCCTTCCTAAGTAAAGCAACACATTTCAAAACCTTAGTGTCTTGTGATGGCCTGTTTGTTTTGGTTGCAACAGGTTGAGTTTCATCTTGTTCAGTACACAGTAGTTGCTGTTGGAGTGATGGTATCTTTTTTTTAAGTTACCTATAATTAAAGTTGTTTTATAATAATGCATGTGTTCCCAGTTAGGATGGAAGTGATGTTTACAGGTTTAGCCTCTTTTACACAAATTTCCGCTCAGGCGCATATCCTGCCTAGAGCTAACAAAAGAAAATCTTTGTGTAGAAATGAACTGGTACGAGTAAATGGTAATTAATTAAACAGCCCCATGTGAAGGCCAGAGTGTGATTATGCACTGGTGCTTCTTTCTTTCAATAACTTTTACCTTACTTTTTTTTTCCACTTGTACTTTAAAAAAAAAAAAAAAATTGTGACTCCTTTTAAAGCTGTTGTTCCTTGCTTAGAAAAAAAAAGCAGAAAAGTTGAGGATGTATTCAAAATACTTTTAAAATGACATAAGTAAGCATCTGTGCGAGACTTCCTGCTGTGCTCCCAGAAACACAAACATAATCACTCAGAAAGAGGGGAGAAACAGTGGTTTTCATCTACCATCATGTCTCATTTATTTGGGACACCTCCAGAGTATGACACGAACAGGGAATAAACTACCCTGTCCAAACGCTGCAGATCTTGTTTGCAGATTGTCTATCAACACAGCAGCATCAGAGAGCTCCCAAAGCTGAGAACATCACGAACGCAGCCCTGCCCATCTCTGGCATGTCCTTGTTGTCAAGGCTTGAAAGTGGATCAATACAAAACAGATTGTGATGGCCTGATTTGTTTCTGTGCTACATCTTCATTAAGCTCTTGACGGCCCATGACTGAGCCAAGCTCCTTACCCTGCCCATCCAGTGCCTTCCAGAAGCAACATGTGGCCAACTCCAGGGGCTTACCTCCCATAGACTTACAGTAGGCGACCCTGCAGGAGAGAAAAACCCATCTGTACTAGTCAGTCTTATAGTTTCTATCCTAATTTCCAGTGTGTGCACACAACAAAGCAAGCACCGTCATTTGAGGTAGAAATTATAACAGGGCAGAAACAAGCCACTTAAGAAGTCTAATATGCACCTGTGGAGAAGATTAAGATGTCCATACTTAATGAACTGGTACAAAGTAACACCATGAAAAACTTGTTGTTTTTATATATTTACAGTATTTATAGTCAGTGATTTTCTGACTCTCAGCACTAGGGGCTCCAGTGTCTTTAGCTGGGCACTAGACTGGGCAGAGACCTAGAGAAACATTGTTAAGACCTAGCAACAAGAGACATGGCAGCATGGAAAAGGACCTGACAATATGCAAGGTAATTTCTGTCTGATATCCGTGATTCATTGCAGAAAGTGCTAGATATCAGCAAACACTGTCTGCCTCTCAACATATGGCAATGTTATTTCAAGAATATTGTTTAGAAACTTGCACAGGTTTTATTCTGTTTACCAGAAACTTCATCCATGTTCTTAAAACCTGAGAGAAAGAACCCACCAATTACCATATGGACTCCAAAGCTAGGATCTAGTAAAATTACACGCTGCCTTTCAAACTTCTGAAGCCATTTACTATTGAGACATCATGTATTAACTTGGGATGCAAATTAGTATATCACCTACACATGCTGGAGGAAATTTTCAGACTGAAATATTTTATCACATGTCGGGTTCCCATGTACCCCAAAATGGACAGAGCAATCTCTTAAATCAATCACTTAAAGAGAGTTTTCTCCTTCAAAAACAGCGTTCTAGAACGTTCAGACAAATGAGCTGTAGGAGCAAACACAACATTGCCTAACTCAAACTATGTACAGTGCCCTAGAATTGTCACATATTCTTGTCATACAGAGCACCTCAATAATAATAAATTAGTTTTCAAGTCTCAGTATAGATAAACAATCTCTCCTTGGGCAAAACTCTGGCTTCTCCAGCTCTTCTTTTCAATACCCAACACTGTGACATGGCCACGGAGCACTGAATTTAATATTTCTTTTAGTACTTCTGAAGTCCTGTTTCCAAGGAAGCATCTGTGGGAAAACTCAGTTTTGAGCAGAATACACTAAATCCTTCCACCTATTACTCTATAAATTCTTCTATGCCTTAAAATAAAATTATACTCTGCACTTCTACAGCATCTTCTGCTTGAGGATCTCACAGTGATTATTAATTAATGTCAAGGAATTACACTTTTAGGAATTACACTTACACAGTACTACAGATAAAAGAACTAAGCTGTGGTGGGTCTGAATGATTTCCACTATCTCCTTGAGAGTAGGGATCAGGGCTGACAGAGAGTGCAAAACTGTGAGTCCCAGACTCACTACAAGATACTACTTACATTTGTTTGAAAGTGTCTGCTGCCATAGTGAGAGTCTGGGTTAAAGCCCAAGATAATAATTTCACTGATTTCAGTGAGTCTTGGGTTAAACTCTAAAGCCGGGGGATTTTTCAGGGTGGATTATACCTGTCATCTATACAGTATGCTTGAGGTTTTCAAAAACATGTGCTAGTAAGCCTTCTGTTGAGGTTTTTTGTTCATGGACAACACAGCTTGAGGGATCTTTTTCCCCTTAATAATGAAATTTCTCTATCACATTTGTGATTTTTCCTGTATATGTAACTCTCGTCTTTTCATTAATTTATGGAAAGAAATACTCCTCACAAACTACTCACAGATAAAAGTTCTCATCAGCGCAAGAAGCTGTATGTCACTGAGCAAATTATAGTACAGCAAAACCTCCAAAACGTTAAGAACTTTTATAGATGAAAAGTGTTACATAAAATGTAGAAATTCAGGGCAACAGTCCAAAAAGCTTCACCAATGGCCACAGGACATATACATATATGTTTACATTATATACATATACACACATAAAACCACCTCTTTAACCAAGAAGTAGTCAGGAAATTTAGTAATTTGATCTTCACATTTGCCTGCACTTGTGCATAACAAGCCCAAGGAACAAGCAAGAGTTGCATTTCTGAGTCAAGCCTTAATACAAGGTCTGCACTGAGTATATCCTTAGGCAGCTGCACTGTCACAGAACTCCCAGTGGCACTTATAGTTCTACACCGTGGGCTTGGGAAGGAAGTCATAATACCATTGGGTACAAAAATTAATTAAGGAGGGTTCTGAACAGTCCTGTCTTCCCTGGCAAAATACCTCTGTCTCAAAGAAAGCAGGAGGGCTACCTGGCTTTCTTACTCACCAGACTCATCCTCCTTCATCCTCCTGCAGTGCCACATTCCCCTCCCACAGAACAAAACCAAAGCAAAAGGAATTAAAAATCTCCCTCTCTGACATCCAGTGAGGGAGCCTGTGCTAGCTGGGAGAAAAGAAAGCTCACCCATTCCCAAGCATGGCCTGGCATGGCGCAGTAGAGGTTTCTGGCACAAAGGATAACTTACAGCCTCAATCTAGCCAATCACCAGCACATACTCTGATGTGGCATGGACCCCACAACTCTTTACATCAAGAAACAAACCCCAGAATCTGAAGGTGCAACTCCAGAAGATACTAATGCTGAGACTTGTGTTGTCAACTTCAAAATCAATAGTGTTCCTTCATCCCCGACAGATTTCAATTTCAAAAACTATCACAGTGAGCAAAAATGTTTCACAGAGCTTTCATTTACGTAACAAATGAGGACGTGGTTTCAAAAGGGTTGTGCATTGACCTAGCACTACTCCCACTGCAATCTGTGGCAGAGCTCCAATTGACGCCAGTGGGAGTAGAATTAGGGTGGTGGGAAATTACTTCGAAAATCAGATGGAAAAAATCTTTGAATCACATCTGCTTTCCCTTTCCCCCCCTCTCTTCACACATCCACACCCTTCTCTGAGTCTCAATAGCTGTAGTGAAATGATGTACTAATTGGTTCTGCATGGACAAGACCACATTGAGGGAGCCGTGTTGCCATAATCTAATCTAGTTTTAAAAATTCTCACGTCTGAGTGGGCATTTAAATAAAAAAATAAAGTAGCCCTTGACAACTGATGCTTGCTGTGAAAATACTGAGAGCAACAAGTAATTTCAATCCAAGCTGAGTTCCTAGCTCGTTTGCCTTTCCCTCTGCATATCTTTTAAATCCTAATTATACGTAATCAACAGTTTAAGCAACATGATTCTTCTTGTAGATGACAAATTTGTGGGTTCATTTTGCATACTTTCAGATACATACATACCACTGAATGTATACACTCTTTCTACCTGAGAGAGTTTTACATCAGGTAATTACAACTTAGCTCAATTTAAAATGCTCTCAAAACAAGCACAGCGTCTTTTAGATCCACGAAGCTAATTTAAGAAGCCAGTGGGCATGATTAGGTCAGCCCAACAATGAAGACTGGCTGGGAACTAAAAAGAAGGCCACAGATGCATGACTTTATTTTTGGCTGGACTTTCCCAGCAGGGTGTTTCTACATTACATCAAAACTAATAATCCACCTGGGTGCAGAATAAGGCAGATCAGCTCTTTTTCAAAGTGACCAGAAAGGCTGTGTTACCAGTGCATCATCCACATGTACCCACTAAAACCAGGGCCTGATTTTTAGGGTTTCTGAGTATCCGCCCTTGTAATCCACTGTTTGGAAGGAGCCCAATGCATCCAAGAGGAGATGACTTTCCTTGAAGGATTATCTACACTGACAGGGATGGAGACCAAGGCAGACCATACACCTACTCTATCGGAGGATCCAATAAACTATCATGGTGCTACTTGTCTTTCTCATGTCTGTCAGGCAGCAGCAACGGTTCCTGCAAAGTGGATGAGCTGGGACAAAAGGTGACTCTGGCATGGGCCATGCGCTTACCCATGGGGACAATCCCCCAGGGGCTGAACATGGGGACACAGCCAGAGCTGGTAACAGGGACCATGGGCAGCCCCAGGCATGGTGAGGGGATGGGCCAGGTCCAGGGTTCAGCCAGGGAACCCAGCGAGGAGCAGGGTTTTTTAATAAAGCTAAAGAATTCATGACTGATGACGTTACATCCTGGCACAACGTACCTGTCATAAACTAACAGTTTCATAAAAGAATTCAAGTATGTCTGAATATACCATACATAGAATATATGACCATGTTGAAAACAAATGTAGCTGATATTTAGTATTTTAACTCAAATTTCCCTTCAGAGGAAAATTCTGCTGTTTATGAAGCTTGAAAAATAAAAATTTAAGCAGTGGGTGTTATGAAAATCTGGTTCTCATTTCTATATGCCAGCTTTTCCACATTAATCAATTGTCCAGACTTGTTTCCACTGCACTTCCTTGGAGGATTCTTCCAATTCTGGGCTTGTCTCCACTTTTGATTAGCACATATATGACTGAAATAACTGACTTCGTTTTAAGTATCTCAGTTCAGACTGAGAAGTGTAACTGTAGGCATCTGAGTTTGAAAAAGATTGGCCTAAAGGCTGAAGCCTTTCTGGGTTTGTTTAAGGAAATCAGTCACTATGCAGAAACAGCTGCAGAAAACCTGTCTGATCTCCTCAGGAGTGCTGAATCGGAGTTTCTCCTACATTGGGCCAAAGAAAGTAATAAAAAGACTCCTGGATCCTTCCCACTCTGTGCCAGGAATTATCTAGTTAATTCATTTACCTTAACAGGCAGTTCAATGGAACCTTCCCCTGTGCATGGGCTGTGCGCTGAGGCTGGTGCCCACACCACCCCAGCATAGCAGAGCATGGCTCAATGCAGATTTCACAGTTTGCCCCACAGACCTTGCAGGAACACCACAGAGGTCACTGGAGCTGTGGAGGACAGCCAGAGACAGGTTTATTTGCCATTCCACCTCCCGTTCCACTCATCTCTGCCATAGCCTCAGCATCATTCAAATTCCTAGTGAAACACCCTGGGTTGTGGCTATAGCACCACGGGAAGGTGAGGCATAGGATCAATGCATCCAGGAAGCAACTCAAGTCCCCTGGTCCTACCACGTCCTCCTTCATTTGTTATCCATTATAGGCTGCCTCTGAAAGAGAAAGAAAGAAGCTGAGCTGAAGTATCTGGCCCTAGATCCATCTGTCAGAACGTATCTGTACTGTTCACTCATCCCTAGATCTGAACGTCCAGAAGGTGAAAGCACCAAGGCTTCTACTCCCCAGTGAAAGCCTGGGGCTGCAGGAGTAAGCAAACAATAAACTTGACCCAGTCAGAACAGCCTCCACTATAAAAAAATTGGTAGACAATAGTGAAAATGTTTAATACTGCCACTAATATGACATCTGCTAAAACCATTAAATTTTTACAACGGGCTGTGAAATCAAAGTTCACAGCACCAGCCCAATGCGATAGCCATGAGACTGTAGCAGACTGATTGTTGTACTGTCAAGCAGGAAACACTACAGGCACGGTAGTCCCCCCACTGAAAGTGCTCAAGGGAGAGTGTCAGACTTCTAAGCTCCTCCCCAAAAGAGAAGAGCATCTGGTGGGTCAGAAGGACACCAGCGTGAACAAAGTATTACCTGCTTTGTTTGGGTCAGCCCTGGCCTGAGCTAAGTGCCCAGACTCTGAAACAATACACTGGGTTCTCCTGTTACTAGTAGCTTATACCACCCAACCATATCCTTGACTACCTCCTGTGTGGAGCTGGTTCTGCATGTTTATTGTGTCACTGAGTCAAACTGATATTCTAACTAATACCAGTGGTAACAGATAAGTTGTTCCTGTAACTGTCATGGAGATGCTCGTGACTGGGGAGAAGGACCCTGAAACCACGTCTCTGTGGGAAGTGATGAAAGCCCTTCATGATAAATGATAGGTAATATTTTGGGAACATTCTGGGTGCTGAGATGAAACAGCTCACTATCCACCAAAGTGGTAAGCAAGGAGAAAAATAATTATGCGCCCAATCTTACTCCTGTTCCACAAGCAGCTCAACTTTCCAATACAATGTCAAGCATCACCTTAGTTAGAGGGCACAGCAGAGTCTGGTTCTCCATGCCATTTCTGGAGCTGCAGCCAAGCTTGTGCAACCCTTGCAGTTAGTACTGACAATAAACTGTTATATATCTGCCTATACGTGACACAAATACGATCATTTAGGTCATGCCAGGAGGAATCAGTCATGATCACAGGCTCCCTTTACTAAGCTCTGTACAGATGCACACTATATATTAGCCCTTTCCACATAGATCTTCCTTACTAAGAAATACATCTATGGCACTTTATTACCTTCCTCTCAAGCAAATGTGCTTAACATGGTTACTGTGTTTACTTGCCTCAGTAGTCTCCGTGTGTATGCATTCAAATAATCCTGCAAGGATGAGGGTCATGTCTGTGAATGGTTGACAGCCTCTTTAATCTTATTTCAGGGACAATGGAGAATTTGAATAGCACCTGGGACTTATGTAGTCACATAGTAAAGTGAAAAATTTCATCCTAAAGGAATTATCTAGTATTATTTACCCATTTTTTTTCAGTGAATCTATTTATCCTGAGTATGTATGCAATGCGCATTATCCAATGCAGATAGGTAAGATCTTTAAAAGTATTTTCAGTTATTCTGAAGACCAGTTTTGTTTTGCAGATTTGCAACTCACCAGGTCAGTTAGGTAGTGAGCCAGAAAGGTCCTCATTTTTGTACTTGATCTGGTTGTATTACTGGAGTTTATTTTGGTTTTTGTGACCTTGCTCTTCCCCATAAGAGTATCTGCTTTGATTAGTGTGATGGCACTTCCTAGTCTCTTTTCCATTGTGTGCTTAATATTTTACTTCTTTGTTCTTTTTCTTCTCTATCTGTGGCTCGCTGTCAGTGTGAAAAAACTACAATACTTGTACATCATCTGTCTGAGCTACAATTTTCTCTCATGGGAATCCCTCACATCTGGATGTAGGTGCTCCCAGTACTCCTTCAGTGACATCTTGACACTACAGTTCTCTTACTCAGCTTTGTGTTTCTTTCATGACCATTCTCACCACCACCACCACCATTCTGATATCAACAGATCAAATGGGGCAACAATTGGCTTTTTCTGATGAGTAATTTATTCTGATTAGAAAAATAATGTCTCTAAGCAGAAAAGCCTTCCCAACCCTGGCAGCTGCTGTTTCCCTTCTCTTAGACAGGGGTTAGTTCCTTTTTAGTTTCTTTCAAAAGTGATCTTCACTTCACTTGTTTGTTTTTTTTTCATCCCCTTCCTGGTCTAAATCCTTGTGGTTCAACCAGGAATCCATAAATCTTCATTACCTCAGGCACTTCTCGTTCTGCTTTCATCAAGTGTTTATTTCTATGATAATACTTCAATACCTTGAATTACTATTAAGTAATTTATCATAATAAATGACAGTTCTACATTTCTTTAATGTTATGTCCCTGTTCTCCCACCTTATCTCCAGTTAGTTTGTTCAGACTGTAAGATCTTAGATATTGCGTCCAGAATTTTCAAGATGGATTGGTTATTTTTGTGCTTTTTTACAGCTCTACCACTATGCCACATCAGACTGTGTGAAAAGCATTCCCCTTGCCTGGGGCACTAAGAGTGATGGTCCCCTGAATATAAGGGAACAGCACAGGGAGAAGATTATTAGGAAATATGGGAAGTTCGTGACCATATGGAAAAAATACAGCAACAACTTATCCACAGCAGGAACTACCAAAATGCTTTTTTTTCCCCTTCTCTTTCTCCTCATTTGCAGCCACTACATCTAACAGCTCCTTTCCTGTCCACCAGTGCAAGCATCACACTGACAAATATACCTCTGTCACATCACTTTCTCTGTCCGCTAAATCTTCTCACAGTCTGTCATCAGTGGGTGGCACTTTCCCAGGCCCTGAAAGGCACTTGGGCAGGGCTGTGGTCTGTCTCTGGAGAGGCTCCCTGGTCCTAGTCTTCAAGTCCACCACTTAATTGAGCAATGGATACTTCAGCTTAATGACTGAAAATAGAAGGAAAATGTTGGCAAGAGCTGATTCACCACTGCTGCTAATCTCTGCTGTTCTGCGGGCTCCATTTGTCCCCAGAGATCTTGTCTATACCAGTACTAAGGCTGGCTGAGGTGATGTCTGCTCAGATAAGTGCCTGCAACCATCCTGACTGTGATGGCAAAGCTCATCTGTAGGCTTTGCCCCCTTTGATGGCCAAATGTAAGGGCCTGGGAAGCCACTGGTGGAAAAAGCCAGAGTGAGAACCGAAATGAGTAACCAGAGAGTATAGTCATGAGCCAGAGGCTGACATGACAGCAGAGCTGTTATAGGCCTCCCACAGACACAAGTTTTGGGGTAGGGAGAGAAGGGAGGATGGAAGGACATGGAAGTCCTCCAGGAAAGTGCTTGATCTCAGCAGTGGCACCTTCTTGCTCTTACCCAAGACCCCTTTTTTCCACCACTGGGCTTTGTTGGCTGATCAGTTTGACACTGAAGGAGTAGATCCACATGGCTCCATGTGCATTGCAACAGGAACCTAGGAGAGCATCCATAAATGCATCTTCTTGGTCCTTACCCGCACTTCTGCTCACTCCTCAGATGAGACAGAGAGATCTCTCCCCTCAGGAGCTGCCGACCACAGGGCTTACGTATTTGTATGTTTTTTCTCCACTTTAGCATGAGAGTTTGTTTGCCATATAATAAAGATGGAGTGATTAAAGCGTGTTTGGACCTGGACTAGTATGTCATTGCAACCCCTTGGGATTGGCAGCGTTAGACAATCCTCCACACCCCAGGTGGATCTTCTCTTATTGGCCTAATTATACCTATCTTACTATCCCTTGCACTGACATGAATCATAAATGTCTTTATGGGCATACATGCTGATGTACTGTATAATTGCATAGACACTGCTCCTCGCAGGTCAGATTTTCCCAGGTGAACAGCGCTGGCGGCTTCTGCTGCTAGCAGAGAAAGCAGAACGTGGCAGTCCTGCTCTGCGGCAGGGAGGCAATGGCACTGCTGTTGCTTGCGTGCTGCATGAGGAGAGGCCATTTGGACAGGCACATCCCACCCTCTGCTGCAGGAAGGATTTTATCCTGAAAATTCAGTAGGGTTTGAAGTTGTTAAAGCCCTAATTTCAGCCCTATGGCATATAACAGGGAGTTGGTGGGCAACCCTTTAAGACACTTCCAAGTACCTAAAAAAACTTCAACTATTGCTTGTTGGCAAATGTCAACATGGTTAAGCTGCAACCAGTAAATATTCACACTCCAGGGGCCGAGAAGAGCCCACACATCTGCAAATGGCTTCTCTCTCTCCCTACAGGCCTCGAGAAGAAAGCAAAGACCATCTCTTCTGGATATAAAAGAGCAGCACTAGCATTAGGATGTCTGGAGGGAATGAGATGTACAGCCATGGTGGGTCTGAGACTGCTTCCCAGCTGATCGTTCATGGAGGGTGTACAAAGGAGAGGCAATCACCACCATGGAGCACAGACCAGGCTTCCTGTGCACAGGAACAGCAACTGTCAGCTCTAGATCATAAGGGACATCCGTCCCTGCCTCTGTCTCCACTGAAGCAAAGGAAGGGGAGAAATGCCTTCTGAAGGGAAGGCACCTCACCTGCTGGCTGTGAGGAGGAGTGGGAGGGCTACCAACCTCCTCTCTCCTTGTAGCAGAGTCCTTGTCATATAGAGAAATGCTGATGGGGCTGACAGCCTCCTGAGACTCAAATCCTCTCAGTGAACATCCCCAAAGGGCCAAAATAGCTCAATGGCTCATCTGTCGGCTACAGGCCTGAAGACAGTGCAGCTTCTTGTCCTTCCTGAGCAGCTAGGCTGTATAGCCACATGGTTTATCAACTGGATCTCTTATTTTCTCTAAGGCGATGGAGGAAGTTAATCAGTGCATTTCAGTTTTCAAAGACTTATATTTCAAGATCCAGAGACGCTATGGTTGAAGTCCAGCCTTGGGGAAGACAAGGGAAAGGGACTCATTACATGAAAATTGCAGTATTTTTCAGGAGTTTGAGGGTTACAAGTGCCAACACTTTTGTCTGTCACTCAAAATTTGGCTTGTCCACAGGGATTTCAAGGTGAAAATATCTGGAGCCTAGTACTTATTTCCTGAATATCCCATATCTCTTTATAAATACTGTGACGCAATACTGTTCCCATATGTGAATACCTAGCAAATCCTGGCATGCAAAGAACTGTACAAAGAGCTGAATAAACCCAGACATTTATGTGTAGAGAAGAATCTCTAAAAATCCTAGCCCCAGGAGTTTTCAGAAACAGGGAAATGAATGTAAATATCAAAAGAAAAGAAGATGCAAGTGTCCTTCTCAAAAATCTTAAAATAGTTACTTTTGCTCTCTATTGATTTGTCCAGCTGGCTTATAAAAATAAAAATTAATGAGACTTTTTTACAAGAAATTTTTAAATGAAGTTTTAAAAATCTTTCTTCTCTCCTCTCCCTCTCTGACATAAATATGACATTCGTAAATCTAGCCTGCAATAAAATCCTCTCCTAATTTATAGGATCAAGTCCCCAGAAGACACCATCGCCTGTGAAGTTTTGCCAACTATCCATCTAAGCCTGGTACTGTGAGCACTTCATGCCATTTCTTGTGAATTGTTCAATTTCTAAATTATTTTTAAACTGTTGTCCCTCTGGTGGTTTTTCATGAGCCTTCCTCAGGCACAGCTTCCACAGGGTTTTATTTAAAAAATATTTTTTTTTAAAAAAAAGGCATGGTTATGTAGAGGCAATTTGCCAGCCTCTAAGGTGAGGCATTTCCCATAATGTCCTGCCCTATTTAAGCAGCCTCTTTATCACCTTGCTATTGAAAGTAAATAGAGGACTGTATCATGGGAATCATTTTTAATAAGCTGCCCTTACCAGTGAATTTCACTCAAACCCACAACTCTTCAGCACTTGCACTACTGACAAGCTGGGAATTTGAACTGCGAGACCAATAAATATTGTAAGACAATTCCCAGATCCAAAGACCCTGGGCAGGACAGACTTTGGGAACAAGATTCATCACGAGCAATGTATAAATTCTGCAATCCAGTTTCCTCAGAAGACAGGCTACTTCCTAGCTTCCCTTGCTCATTTCAACTTTCTGTCATTTAAACATTCTTTTAAAAATTATACAGTTCTTACTGTTAAATTATGAATAAATAATATGACTTCTCCTGCCCTTTAAGAAGTCATTTCCCTGTATATAACTTACTTAAAAGGGCATTGACTTATTATGGAAAAAATTATACTGAGAATTTATAGTCAATTTGTGTCTGATCATGACCTATAAATCTCTTTCAACATGACAGTTTCCCATTACCATGAACCTGAGGAGTTGGTGCCCATCTTCTACATCACATCTAGTTGATAAAAGTAAGGGGGGGAAAAAAAAAAAAAGACATAATTTGCATGAAAGGACAGTGTATTTGCATGGTCCTTGAATAAAGCTACACTTCTGGTCTCAAATTTCCAGCATTATCAACTCTTGCATTTCTGTCACAAATCTTGGTATATTTAGGAAAGAGAGCTAAAGCTCTTAGACTCACATGATCAGAAGAGATCAGCTTTTGTTTAGAAAGTTAAGCAGAAAAATACGCTTGACTTTCCAGCTTGCAGAGGTAAACTTGAACACAGGAAACACCAAACTTGGTGGCAAACGTCTTAAAATGTCCTGTGCTTCCAGTGTCTTGATTTTTAGCTCTGCATCATTAAGAGCCCATAGAACTAGAAATCTGTGTTCTTAATGAGTAAGCATGTGGCAGACACTCAGTGAATAGTTTTCCCAATAAAAAGCAGATTTTGGAAGCATGACAAGAGTCCCCTAATCACTGCTGCCCGATTCAGTTTATGAGTGGTGGCCAAGTACTCCAGCAGACTTTAGGAGGGTTTGAATGTTAGTAGCAATTACACAACGTATCTGGATACAGTCAGTCTGTGTTCATTATACTTCAGTGATACTAATTCCCTAAGATCCCACTGCCTTTATAAAATACTGAGCACGTAGAGGTAGGAAAACTGTTCCTCTGAAGTTTTTTGTCCAGTCTGATTTTTACTGCCCTTTTGCGCTAGGCCCACTTTAGACCATTTTGGCAGTAAATATTCTCCTAAAGACTTTTTATACTACCACTGGAAGTGTAAAGAAGTCTGGCTGTAAATGAGAATCAGGTCCAGTGAGTCCAAACAGACATGCCAAAAGAAACCAAATACTTTTAAGGTTTAACCTACGCCATACAGGAACAGTAACAGCATGTTTCCAGCCATCCAACACTGGATTGTTTCTCCAATTGTCCCTTTTAATTAGCCTTTCTGTCCCCTGGTGCTCTTGGTTTATTACTTCAGTTGTAAACAGGACATTATTCAAGACTGTTTCAAGCTAATTGCACTACAAATATTAAGAGTCTGGCTGTTAAGTGGTCATAAATGAGTTTTCGTAACTACTGGATGGTTAGTAAAAATAATGAAATGCAATTGTTGCATGTAAATACAAGAGACCAGTGTAATATTTTATAATGATGGCTATTTAATTGAAATCTAGGTCCAGCACTTCTGGATTTCTGACTATATTGCCATCTTAGTAGCAACTGGCCTTTGAAAACCAAGTCTCTGGTTTTTTTTTTCCTTGGAGACAAGGAGCTCTGTGTTAGATTTAACCCTAGGTACACAAGCTGAATGCACCTAGACCAGTAGTGGCCTTAAGAGTGTCAATTTTGGCTCCTCGGCATAAGCGCCTTACTTGGATGGACCTGCATCTCAAAGGTAGCAAGCACTCTCGGAAGCTGCGAGCTCTGCAGTTATTCAGCATCTCTGAAAAGGGGTCAGCCTACCCTGTGGCGTAGAGACATCTCCTAGCCTTCCGCCAGGGCCAAACTTGGTTAACAGAGGGCACTCCAGAGAAGTTTTTGAGTAAGTTCTGGAGCAGGGCAAGGAAGAAATCCTGAGCCTGAATTAATCCTGTGACCTCTGGGATAGTCCAACATGTTGGCATGGTGCAGGTATGGCCAGGTCTGCTCAACCTAGCTCCATTCAGCTTTCATCTCACCATTCTTTGCAATACTGTTATATGACAAACACAGGCTACGTTTTTCCTGGAATAATTTAGAATGTTATGCAGTAAAGTAGTGCAGGACAGACAGACGGCTGTGTGACAGATGCCTTAGGCAGCAACATAAACATCCAGACCCACAGAGTAATGAGGATGCTGTGGTTTATAAAGTTCAGTAGCACATGCTCCAAGGAAAAATGCAAATGCCAGCAGTGTAATAACGCAAGCAGTAAAATACTCATTTCAGTAGTTATCACTACTGAAAATTTTCTTCATGTGACCCTGCCTTAGAACAAATTAGTTGACAACTAATTATGTAGCAACAGCTCTTGAGCTCATGTAATCCCTGTCAAATTGCACCGAGTGAGGACCTGTCCCACAAGTCATTATACAAACAAACAATTT
This sequence comes from Tetrax tetrax, assembly GCA_009806455.1. Classification (NCBI taxonomy): domain Eukaryota; kingdom Metazoa; phylum Chordata; class Aves; order Otidiformes; family Otididae; genus Tetrax; species Tetrax tetrax. Next base: position 132,396 of record WHYT01016218.1, read on the forward strand.
AACATGTTGTTCTATTGTATTTAACCCAATGCTGTTGCAAGCAGAGTATTTCAGTGAGTAAACCCATGTATTTTAAACCAGAAACAAGATAGCTCGAAGGGCTAGATAAATCCCGAACATAAACATTTCTATTTGTGTCTTCATTTGCGAAGTGACTTGTTACAATGCTGACTAATTTGTTTTTAAGTTTTGCTGTGTGCTCTTTTTCTTATCTCACCTACATTTTGTTGGCAAAATCCAAACAAGCATTAAGCTCCGAATGTCATCAGGTAGTTGCTACAAGAAGCTGTGACCCTTTAAACTCTATAATCCTTAGGGGAGTAGCAAACTCCTCTGCCACATTAGCTCATAAGGCCCCTTTTTAAATTAGAATTGTATTGAATGGGCTACAAATCCTGATCTCAGGTTCCAGATACAATTCCCATTGATTCCCAAATCAGAAAGGGCGTAGAAGCTACAGAAAAGAACAGGGCCCATTCCCTCTGCATTTGCTTACCACCTTGCCAAAGGTTTGATATCCAACAGGGTGGAAAGTCAAGCCCATTCCCACAACCTACTACAAAGTGAAACAAAACGTGCTCATGAAGCCCAACGTGCATGTGTTACCTGTCTTTCAGGACTTTTTAAATAATCACTGAGCTGTTCTTCAGACAGCTGTCCTCAAGCCCTTGCAAAAGCAGAAATTTGTACAGAGAAAGACAAAGCATCAGATCACTCAAAGTTCCTGACTAGCATGATTTTCCACAGGAATAAAATGAAACACCTCTAATCATCTGGGTCCCAGTGATGTGATCACACAAGGAGGCTTTGTCAGGAGTGGGAATGATGGCCGCTCCTCTCCAGTCCTACGCTAATGGCATAACCCACTGGACTGTCTGTCCTTATCCAGGGTTTGCCATGGAATTCAAGCTTTGGTATTGTTTTTGCAAGTAGAGTTAATAACTTTAAAATACATTAATAAAGAACAGGATCTCCTGCGGAGTTCTCGTCTCTAATTAAGTGGTGGAAAGGGAAGCATGTCGTGCAATAAGAAATAATTGAAACAAAGAACCTTTCTTTTTTATCAAGCTATTTAGCATTTTGGCATCCTTCCAAATACATTTCCTATAATTGGAAACATTAAATTGCCTGATTTAAATCTGCAGCCCCCTTTCAAGCACACGGTCACGTTGAAAGACATGGCATTGTTCACGGGTCAGGCTCTAACAGGATAGTGAGTTGGGAGGATATGACATTTATGTTCTACTGAAAGAGCTAGGTGAAGGGTTTTTGCAGAGAATAGTTAATTTCCTGAAAAATGTTGTTTCAGGGATATCTATACACAATGCAAAACAAAACAAAACAAAAGGGTCTGAGAAGGATTGGGGAAAAATTCTGAACAATTTATCTTGACCTATCCATTTCAAAAGTGCAAAAACACGTAATATTTTATACAGACTAGGAAAAGTATTTTCCTTTCTACACTTCAACCTCCAAGCCTAAACACTACACTAAATGTATTATTTAGGAATGAAAGAAGTATGTTGGTCCTACCTGGGTGGTTCCCTTTTGCTCTGATTTCAGTTCCCCGAGAAAACTAAACACATTTTGTTTCAGGTAAATACAAACTGGTTTTTTCCTTTGTTTTTTTTTTTTTTTTGTTCAATCGGGTCAGGCAAACAAAAAAAAATCTACTATGATCCAGCGCTAAAACAGATACTGATAAGAAATCCTTCTATGGGTGCTCCAGGTGCAGTAATGCACTGAAAGGTTTTTGTGTAAACACGGTGCTGTTGTATATGAGGGGATGTCTCCAGTGTCCGTTCAGTCACTGGCTTCTCTATCTGTATTATTTCCCCTATTCCTTTGACTCATCTGCTAAAGTTTGTGTCATGAACTGTAATTCCTTTGGCTTTCTATTCTACGAGGGGTAAAAGCATCAGCAAACTCTGATCTTCCAAGCAATTTCACCCCTCTACTCTCCCATGGATGGAATAGTAGCACAAGTTCACCGAGTGGGGCAGGATCAGACACGCCATTGCCATGAGATGAGGGGAAAAATATCCTAGAGAGAGACAAAGTGGAGGGGGACAGGAGCCAAAGCTGGAAAAAAAAGACACTGAGGAGAAATAGAGACAGGTTATAAATGCCAGCCACATGAAGTGCAAAAAAGAAGTCAGAGAAGTGCTTGTAAGTAAATATGGAAATAGGAGTGGGAAGAGTGAGGACAGAAGCAACAGAAGAAAGGCATGCACCCTTTCAGACAGATGGCCATAGCTTCGGTTAGCAAAACTTCAAGATGGATATTCCGTGGACTGAAAGGGAACAAGGAGAGTCCCGTCAGGGAAACATGCACTCCCTGTTTCTCTAGAATATCCAGCAGTCATGGCCTTCCCAGCACATTGCAAATGCTACTTATTTGATGAAATTTTTGCAGGAAAGTGAAGCTGGTTTTGTAGCTAATTCATGGACTGCATTGAGGAGAATTACATTGTTTGTCTAAAAGTTTGTTTTTAATGCTTATGAAATATTGCTAGGTTTTAACACTGTCAAGTCACTTAAAGGCATCTTTTAATGACTACTTATCATGTCTCAAACAACAAACAGAAGTACCAAAACCTATGTTTCTTATGCAATGAGGAAGCATAGCAAGAAAGACATCTGTGAAGGACGCACTGAGGGAAGAGACAGGAGCTTCTGTACGTAAGCAAGTTAGATCAGATGTAGGTCTGGGTATAAATCAAATTTAGAGTAAAGAAAAGAAAAATCAGCTATCTATCTATAGAAAATCTTTACAGGCTAAAGTCTCTGCCATCAAAAAAATTGTAAAAATACTATTGGCTTGGGAAAGGAGGAAGAAAGTTGCTTTGCGGTTGTATGCACTAATCAACCTCAGGGATCACTCTCTCCAAGACTTATCCTGCTTCCTTTTACTCATACATTTGTTTTCAGAAAGAGATTTTCATTTTAAAACTGTCGTTGAGTAGCATTACTTGCTCAAAATATTAAGACTTTTAAAGTAGCCCCTTGAGTAAGGACATGGAGAATGTGTTGCTTCGGATCCTGAAAGTCAAGGGCTGTAGGATGACTTTGCTCCCCTAATGCTTTTCTGCAGAGATTAATTATCTGAATTTTCATCTTATTGGGCAAGAAAGGTTATAATTCTTAAGAACTACAAACGTCAGGAGAGCCAGAGCCTGCGTATCTCAGGAGACAGCTAATTACTCACTGAGCTTTTCACCTCTAACCCTGTTACCTGCTGCTGCTAGAGACAATAAAAATAATAACCTAGTAACACCTTCAGTAATTGTATCTATCTTACCCCTTCGTCTCAGCCCAAAGAAGGAGCTGGGTAGTCTGTTCCTTTCTCAATTCTCAGCATCCCAGATCCAGCTTCTGAGCTCTCCCTTGCTCACACATCAGCTGTTCTTCCCTGGTACCTCAGGGAAGGATGCTGCTGTCCACATGTCTTGGTAGGTAAGGATTGCTGCTTGGAGGCCTTCTGCCCCCAAGGGCTCCTGTCTCTTCCAGCTGGGCCCATGAGTGATTCTGGAAAGAAACATTAAACAGGTTCACACCACAGCAACATGCAAGTACTTGGGTAATTGCCAATCCATTAAGAGAGTTGTTAAAAGCAAAAATACTGCTATCCAGAGATACAGCTCCTGAGTTTGTAAGACCTCAACTCTCCACCTCAGAGCAAGGGTGTTACCGGGTATGCGGCACAGGAACCAAACTCCCCTGCTTCAGCACCCAGTGCTTTTTGTTTGTTAACTGAGGAGATTGCTTCTCTGTGGGATTTTTAACATGCCACCACAGAGTTTCTGCAATATTTAGAAACAACTGTTATGAAACTGCATAGTCTGTGGCTGAAGAAGAAAAGGTGCTTTATTTACTGTTACCCTTGCTTTCATCTTCCTACACTGTGTTAAAATAAAAACTGTACAGGAGCACATATGTCAGAGACAGTTTTTCCTAAAATGGACCCACAATCCCCACATTTGTCAAATCCTTTGAATTTCAACAAGCAACCTCAAAGGGTAGCAGCAAGAAAAAGTGATATAGTTAAATGGTTAATGCATAAATGTTTACAATTCCAAGTCTATGTTTACACACACATATTAATACATTTAAAATCATGAGCTATGCTTTTAGGTGAAGGGGAAAAAAAAAGACAATGGCTGAGGGACTATTTTGGAAAGGGTCATTTTTTTCTAGTCAGAGCTTATGAGAACGAAAAGTCATTGGGCTTGAGAAGACTCTTAAGAACTTATTTAAAAGTTCTGGTTTGAATAAATATGCTCTTCACCTTGTCATTTCTGTATGTTAGTATTTTGTTATATGCACTTTTAGGCCAACACTTGTTTCCTAAGCTAATCATACTCATGCAAAGGAAAAGCAATTCAGAATTTGTATGTAAAACCTTTGTCAGAGTAATATTTAGAGTTTAATCTGCAACTAGGTAAGCAGACAACTTGTTATATTTGTCCAGGGCATCATTAATGATCTAGGGGTGGTAGAACAGTGGTGTCGCAGCTGCAGTGGAAGGACTGGGCTGTATTGCAGGTTGCCCCCAGCGTCATAGCAACTCTGAGCCCCAACCACGCCTACGTCAGGGGCCATGGAAGACATCACTGATGAGAGTTCCTTGTAAAGAGGACAGGTGGACCGCAAATGTACCTGTCACTATAGATTCTGGCCTCTCAAATGGGAGCAAGTTAAAGGCTAAATTCTGTTTCTGGCTTAGGTCTATAGTGGGAAGTAAAACAGCAGAAACTGACCTTGAGTAAAAGTCTTAAATAAAAGTTTCTTGTATCTGGAAAAAGTAGAATAACTCTTTTTCTGCTTTCCTCACATAAGCCTGTTTTATTTAACCACTCTCAAATACAACATCCTAGGAACACTATTAGAATTTTCTGCTATAAATTGTAAAGGAATATATGATCTCCTCCTTTAACAGAGGTTACGCTGAATGTTAGTCTAGATACCAGAATACAGGTGGATGTCAATGCCACGAGTTATTTCCTTTGTTCAGTTCAAACCCATTGTTTATCATCTTTTATCTTCTGTTAAAAGCCCATGCAGCTAAAAACATTCAAACACAAATAAACAAATTTACTGAAGTGAGAAAAGCAGTTAACATTTAGAGCAGAAAAACCGAGCCAAGAAAGCTTTAGTAATTCTGCAGCTTCCACTAAAGGATGCTAATTCTGTACTAGGAACTGTATTGTCATCTATGCATCAGTGCATCAAAGTTAAATTATGATCACGTGACTCAGAAGTCTATTTAAACCCAGAGACTGATGCTGCCAACGGGGAAGGAGATGCTGCCAAAGAGGAACAGGCATTATGCCCTTTAATAAAAATCTAATCAGATTTACTATTTGAGACATCTCACTTATTATTTAATTAGGTTAGGATCAGCTGCTCTGAAATGGAAGTAAATAATTTCAAAGGTTAGGCTGCTTGATAGTTTTACTCAATTATAGAGTTATCTCATGTTGGCACTGCATGATATTAAATGCCAATATTAGTAGCTTTATTATTCAGAAAATCATGCATGAACACCACCTTGACTGCTGGCACCTGAAGACTACTTTAGGCTGAAAAGGTATGGTCACTTGGTAGTGCTGTTTGGAGGCAAATCAAATCACAAAATGCTCCCTTTGTTTGTGCTTGCTATTCTGCATTCAAAACAACTAGAAAATGAGTGAAAACTCAAGTACTTCTCCATCTATAAGTTGCTTGCAGTTGTAGGGATGACTGTTGCACTGTGTATTTTGGAAGTTGGGAACATCACTGCCCAGCATATACCACCTGATTCAATTACTCAGCTGAACAAAGGCACATGCTTATGACAATTTGCCTTCTGCTGATTTTACTTAGATAGGTTAACCACTCTGAAAATGTCTTTGCATACACAGGTGTTTTCTTTGAGGTTCATAAGCAAAACAGAGCAGTGCTCTCAGTAAAAATAATATATTTTAAAAGAATGGGTAGTATTGAATGTATTTCCCTGTCCAGCAGAACTGTGTCTTCATGTCTGTGGCTTATAAGAAAACATCTTTATGAAGGTGGTTGTGAGGGAAAAAATGAAAAGATCCATTTCTCCCTAAAAGCAGCCTCTGATGGATTTACTGCAAGCTCCATAAGAGAAATGCCTTTGCAGTGCACACGTACATGGACGGGGGCAAGTGTAAGTCCCTTGTTCAGCTGTTGGCATCATGTCATTGATGGAGTACACTTTCTCTAGTTGACAAAATGGTTTCTTCTTTTATATTTGGAAATTTAAGACTTAAGCTCAGATCTTCTCAGCTCACTTCTATGGAGCGCGTACTTTGCTCCCACAACTAGCTCTGGCGTGATGTTCCTTAGATATATGCCATGGGTGAGAGAGAGAGAAAGCAAGGAAGCAAGGATGGATAGAAGAAAACTGTTCTAGCTTTTTTGTAGAATTTCACAAATGCTGTGGTAGGTGTAATAGGTATAGTACGTGCAGCTGTTGGCAGTCATTGTACTTCTTAGTATAGGCCAAATCAGCTTAGAAAGTGGATGTGTGGACACCACAGCAGAAGCAGCACAAGCTCTACTTATTTGATGTTGCTTGGCTTTTGTTTTGTTTCTTAAGGAATACAAAAGGCATGCTCCAGTTGTACGGTGTGCCTTCATGTTAAATTCATTTCAGAAGATTAAAGACATTGATGAGGTGATGATACAAGCAGGTGTAATACCCTGATTCACAAAGGAACCCTGGGTAGAGCCAAGAGCCTGAAACCTGAGCTGGCAACACTCAACTGCAGCACTAAGGAATATATTGGAAAGATTAGCAGAGAAGCCCAAAACTGCCCAGCTAAGATGCAGTTCTCACTGAGTCAGAAAAGGGAGATCAAGTCTTCAACAAAGACCAATGAGAACAGAAGTCATTGTTATATACCTCACTTTAAAGCACAGACAAAAGCTTAATCTATAAGAGGTCTTCTCCAGCAGTCCTTGTGCCCCACTTTCCCACTGAAACAAATGAAGAAGCTTGCAGTCGCTTGGGGGAGTCATCATAAACCAGTGCTCATGTCCATGTGACGGGCCTTTCAAGTTCCTGTTGCAGATACAGGTGGAGTGATCGTCTGCAAGTCAGAAAAGTGAAAAGTACAATAACACAAGTCCTGAATATCTTCAAATACATCAGCAGCAAAAGGCTAGAAGACAAACACAAAAGCAAGGATTTCAAAGATAATTTCAGTGCATCCAAGACTCAGAATGTCCCTATCAACACACTATAATCTTCTCTCTGTAGATGCATCAGACATGCTAGAAAATGAAAGTAGGCTAGATCTGGATAAGCAAGGGTGTTTGTGACTGCTTGGGACAATGCAAACTTCTTCTCCTCCCAAGCAGTATTTGACAAAGCAGAAGGGATTCACCCAAAGGCAGTGACACAGTTGCAGGTAAACACAGCTTTCTTTATTCCAGTTCTGGATGTTACCAACTTTTCATATAGGTGTGCTTTCCCATATGGATGAGCTTATTCATTCCGCCTTTTAATGTCCTACCATTCTTCAGAGGCATGCAAGATGGAGCCTGCAAACCTCACCGGATGAGAGAATCTAAATGAGGTACTTCGTTGGGAGGAAGGGGACACAGTAGTTATCTGTGCCAAAGTGAGTTCAATTGTTCCACTAACATACATAAAAATTCTCATCGAAGTTGATGACAATACTCCCATTATCTCCAACAGAAACACAATTGCACTTATTACAAGCTTTACAAGAAACACAATGTTGATTTTAACTGAGGCAGTCAAGATTATATTATACTGGAGACAGCAGTCTTCCCAGTGCAATTGCTCAAAGCCTTTCTAGAGCTGAAGGACATATAATGCACTTGGAATATAAACAGTATAAAGACATTGTTTTTCCTACCAAAATACAAGATCTGTCTGGGATTCATAAACATATGCAGAACTACCCATCACTTGTCCAAACTCTCATAAATACCAACAAGAAAAAGAATAGCATCAGTCTGAATGGTATGCTTTTACTTACAATAATCTTTGTGAACGCTTCTTTTTATTCTAACCATATGTAGTCCCTGCATATGATAATTTAGCTTTCAAAGAATGGTGGTTCTTGAAGCCAAGGCCAACATTTGTTGTTAAATTCAAAGATCCTAAAATGAAGGTATTAAAATTGTTTATGAGATACATGTTCATGCAGTTTGTTGAATGTCTTCAACTTCTCGTAAATAGGCAACTGCTGAAAGCAATGCAAAATCTCTTTCCAAAGAGTGGTTTGCAGCCTTCTGTGAAAAGAATACTGAAACCTCCAGTGTAAAGTACAAGATGCACTTTATTCAAAAAGGATGCACTTGGCTTGATACATTCCTTAAATTTCTGCGAAAATACAGAAAATTTGCAAAACGAAGCAAGTTTGAACCTTGAAAAGCAACTATTCTAGTTTTATGATTTGACTTGTGAAGAATAAGACATTCAGAACTAATCATCTCCTCTGTTTTTCAGCAGAAAGACAGTTCCAAGTGGACCAAGAACATTCAGTTCTTCCAACTTGCACCTAATTGGGTTATCTAGTGCTAAACCACAAAACAAAATACATATACTACCTCCGGACTGAAAAAAACCCCGGGGAAACCAGTAGAGAGAAGAATCATTTTTAGTGCATCAAACATAACAGCATATGGTTTATATTCCTTTCAGTCTTCAGGCATCCAGTTTAGTCTTTCATTAACAGAAACCATCTTTGTCAACAAAGTTGAGTTTCTGAAGTATAACCAATTCATTTTTAAAATATCTTTCTCAGGAAAGAAAATGTCGTTTTGAAACTTAATTACAAAGCATATACTTGCCGCAAGCTAGCACACTAATTTAAACATGGTATACCAAAATTAAAGCAGAATAGATCTCAACTATTCTACATTAGCTGCATGTTTGTAAGACTTTCTGGACCTTATCCAAGAAAGCACTAAAGCATGTGCTTCTTCTTTATGTGTGTGGGACTTAACATCACCTTTGTTGTTTCTCCTTTCCACTCTTCTGTCATTTCCTGATGCCTCCATCTGCTCTTCTGGGAAGACTAACTATCCTACACTCTCTGTTAATAAATTCTCCTTGGTACTCTTGGTCCTTCGCACCTATTGACTTGTGTTTGATGCTTCGTCTTGGGATTCATGGCTTAGTGTCTGGGGCAGAAGTAGACCCAGTATCTCCTTTTGAATCTGACAGAGATTAGCCACACTGGTCTTTTCCCTGCTGTCATCATGCAGATGGGATGAGACTTCAGCGCATGCTTAATGTGAAACACAGGAGAGAACTGTCTATTGAGGCAGGACTGCAGACCCGTGTTCCTGTGTCACGAAGGTGGTATGATGAATCTCATCCCACACATTCAAACGCTTTCATGAACAGCGTAGTTTCCAAAATGGAAATCCTCATGGCAGTACAGGGAAGTGACTACTCTTAAATTGTCAAGAAAACGGGCCAAGCTGTGGGTCCATTTCGAGAAATGCAAAGGTCTGTTTTTGAAGGGATGGCTGTGTGGTGAAAAATAATTTCTAAGTGAAAAACTGGGAAACTTGGTACAATCTTATCTGTGCAGCTACCTGCTTCTTTACTACGCACAGGGAGTGCTCAAAGGCATCAATCATTCTCTAAATAACTTCAAAAGTTATTACCTTTAAATAGAGGCAGGCAAAGTATCTCCTGTCTTCCCAACCAATAGTCTCGCCTGCCATGGAAGCCCTGCAGCACCACCAGACCTGCGTTCCCAGTAGGAAGTCAGCCCTGGGCCACGCTCCTGGACATCATGGGTTACTTTCTGCCTTTAGGCTGCACCATGGGCACATCTGCTATTTCGAGTTGTTTCTGAGGTTACTGGGAGGTAATGTTTCCACCAGCTATGTGAGAGGTTCTTTGGCTGTTGAAGTAATTTTTTCCAGACAGTGCTTGGAAGTGGCAGCTCCTAATCCATCAAAAGTAAGAGACATTTTGGCTACAGAGGAGAATGGAGGAAAACAGCCAAGGAGGACATGGAAGACAGGTGTTTATGAGAGAGGAGCCTCTAGAAATGATATATTACCAAATTAGCACTAAAACTCCCTTGTGCAGCCAGAAGGATTTTAGCAGCTTCCCAGACCTGCCTTACAGATGTAGTCCAGAAACGATCTCTTTTTGCTTTACCAGCATGCCAGTGAAAGCACTGAAGCACAGAGGTTTTGTGGAGACAGTCCCACATTGGTAGAGTCCCACTGGGGGACATGTCGCATGTCGGGCTCGCAGCCCCGATCCCCCCACGGACCGCTGGCGTGCAGTGCCCCAGAGCCCCAAGCTTCCTATGATCTGCAGATCTGGTATAATCACTGAGCAAGCAGCCCAAGACCAGGGCTTCATCTCCGCATGCAGGGGACTTCAAACGTCCCGGATGGCTTCCAAAAGGAAAGCAAAACCTGAACCCAATAGGGCTGAAACCGCTTGTTGAACACAACTGCTTCTTTACTCCCCATCTCTCTCCTGAACCCCAGGCTTGAGGAGCGAAGGAGTAGGCTCTGAATGAACATCCCACTGGCAGCAGCTCTGGAGATAGCCTGGCAATGGCTGGAGGAAAGAAATACTTCTGGGGGGAATGTATGAAGGAAACCAGGCAGCAAATTTTCGATTTAGGCTCGTGGACAGTACAGGCAACTAATATGATTCACAGCAGCCATGCAGCAAGCCAAGGAGCTGCTTAGGTTAGTCACCAGAAATTCAAAGGGAAAGGGCTTGGCACAAGCTTTGTGTCTTGAAAAGGAATTAGGTCTGGACTTTTTGAAGTATTTTGGTGTGCAAACCAAAATACTTCAGCTTCAACAGAGGCAAGGGGACAGTCCTTACCTCAAATTGCTTCAAAAGTTTTTTGCCAGGATTTTCTCCTGTGAGGTGGAAAATGCAGGTCTAAATCCTGTAAGATTTAGGAAGCACTTGACCCTGGATGTATAGTCCTGTAACAGGGTTCTTTTCCTCCTGGTGCCACTGGCTGCCCCACCACTTCTTGTCCCTTACCAAAAGGATGCTCTGCACTGCTCACAACACCCAGCTTTTCTCTGTGCCCTGATGCTTGGCACTGCCAGTCCCCAAGCTGACCTGGCCTTTCCATCCATATCTATATTCTACATAGAGAATGTAGCCAGCTCATGCAACATTTTTCCTAGGACAGTCACTCCAGCTTTCATATGGTTACATGAAACAGTGCAGCCCTAGCCTTCCAAATCTCAGGGGGAAAAAAAATGAAAATATAAAGCTTAAAGAGAAGAAAACAAACTTAAAAGACTTGAGAAGTTGTTTGAAAAAATAAAAATAACTTTATGATGCTTAAGCAAGTCTACAGGGTATGTTTATAACACTCCTTCTTACTCATGGACTGTCATGAGTGGTGTATGACCCAGCACATTGCCGGGTGAGCCTGCGCCGATAAGCCACCTGCTGTGACCTCCTCTGGGCTGCAGAAGTGACGGCTGCTAAATGCACCCAAGGGATGAAGAGCACAGCTCCTTGTTTAGTTACCTTTGCCCATTCAAACCCCCATATACAGACATCTCCTATTCATTTGACTGGAAGCATATATAAAATAATCAGGCAACCAAGTAAAAGCAGTCTGCCTCTGCATGCTGCAGTATCTCCACAACTTCCCCCAGTTCGTCAAATGTGTCTTACCGATGACTAGAGCAATGCCTTTCCCAGCTGTATGCAAGGGCGTGCTGAGTAATTACTGGAGAACGCTGCAAGGCCCTTTTCAGAAGCACAGAGACCAGCTGGTCCTCTGAATGAGATGGGTGCAACCTGACAAAAAGGGATCTACACCAGAACAAAAGAAATGGCAACTGAGAAGAAAAGTCAGAGATAATGTTAATAAACTGATTTCCAGGCCTGGTGTGGAACATGGTCCCTTTCTTTGCTTCTTTGTGTGTCAGCACAAATACGTCACAAATGGACGCTAACCTCATCCCCTTCCTGACACGGACTGGGTACAAAAAGCAGTGAATTAAGGGTTTTTCAAAACATTCAAACAGTATCTCAGAAACAAGATAGTCATAACTATGGATAGTTTATCTAAGTCTCATGGTACCAAAGCACTATTTTACATGGGAGCTTTCAGCAAGGATCTTTGAGATGGGAAAATTTGCTTGAAAAATTTTTTTTTTTCCCCATGTTTTGAATGGGTTACTTTGAGGATGATGGCAGAGGGGCAATGCCTTTGATGGCACCAGACTAAGCCTGGCTGGGCAAGATGTTTCAAAACAGTCTTCAAGCTAGGGAACCCATTTGCTTTTGACATTGACACAGATCTCTTTCCCTGGTCTCTGTCACACTACAGAGGAGTTCAGCCATGCCCCCTGTTTAATCTGACAAAATCATAGCCGCTGTAACATAGCATGGCTTGGAGAAGTTTTGGGCACTGAGGCTCCATCAGGAGGATAATATAAAGGTGACAGCTGTAAATCATGGGTGCTGCTCGGGACTAAAGTCCTGCTTGTGCCTGATGAACCGTGATGGAGTCAGAGCTTGTACTGTAATAACAGCCCAGGGCTCTTGACAAAGAGAGACTTAACACTGCCCACTCATTGTTCTTGTCCTGACGGTGTTGTGCTGACCATGCAGCTGCTGTACAGCCAAAGTATGAAACAGCCATCATCACTAAAGCCCTCCGTCACTGAGGAGGAGGGAAAGGGCATGAAGCCTGCCCCAGCCACAAAGCCAGGGCCAAGAGAGGGAACTGCAGAGAAATTTGAGGATGCTCCTCTCTCGGTGCAGCTCTGCCGTTCACCCTGTTCCGCTGCTTGTGCCCTCTGTAACATGAAAAAGTTAGCCTAGCTTCTGGCATGGTTTTGGCTCCCTCCAAACAATGCCCAGGCATATTTTGGGCCAGGACAGATGCCATAGACTTCTCCCCATAAGTTCTCTGGCACAGCGCAGGCAGGCAGCGAGAGCACACACGGCAGCAGAGGAAGGGCTGGCAGTGGGATGGGTTGGCTAGGGAACCCAAGTTTTCTCATGCTGAAACACTGTACCAACACAAGTGGAGGCAGGCAGGAATGAGTTAGCACTAGGAGATGGACGGGCTCTGCAGGCACAAGTGCTGGCCTGGGCACTCTCCACAGAGGTGGCAGAGACTGTGGTCTCCCGGACTTCAGGCAACAAGTTGCCACTCACTAAAAAGTACCTCATTTCCAGGGCTGTCATGGATCAGGCACATTGCTTCCTGCATGATCAATTAATCACTGCCACTGCTATTACTATAATTAACGATTTCCTTCAAAATATAATTTTTCTGGTGATCCCCTTTATGCACACATAACAGAGTAGTGAAAATCCAGCTTTCCAGGTAGCTTGGATGGCCTCAGACACTTGCCAAAACGGGTCCAAAAATCCCCTACCACAAGCCTTACACTTAGTCTGCGGTTGGAAAGTCACTGCCATACATAGCTCATTTCTTGAGTAAGGCTATAAAATTCAGCAGTGGAAGGTTATTATATTTACCAAGAGGTCAGGATAAATTGCCTTGTATTTTTTGCCTTGAGCCAAACAAAGCAGGCTTCTCCCTTTATAGCAACAGGTAGTGACATTTTCTTTGCCTGTATGATTTTATGACTGCTGAATGAGACTGTGGGCTTAGTAGGTAGAACAGGTTAAGAATTCCCTCTCTGTGTCATGCATGAAACTATCATCTCTCTGCCTTCCTGAGCTTGAAGGACTGAAAGAACTGTGCTGAACATGAGCACAACAGGAAAAAAAAAAAAAGTAAAAAATCAAACTCACTTTCAGAGTATAATTAATAAAAGAAAACCCACAGGGAGGTAGGAGGGGGCAGAAAAGGTCAGATAGAATAGTTGGGTTGGAATCACTTATTGCACAGTTTTCTAGGTGTCTGAGGAACAAGGAGCTGAACAGAAGTGTCCATAGAAAATAAAATCTAAATTGACATTTCTGTCCTTCTGCCCTTTCATCAAGCTTGAGGTTGGTTGAATCTGGGGGATTTAACTCAGGTCAGTCTCAAGTCAAGAGTGATAGCACTTTAAATGAACTGCTGAGCACATACAGTATATTTTCCATGAATGCCACTCAGAGGCTTGATACGTTTTAAACAAGACATGGTAGCTCCTGGGAGAGCCTTAAAATACCATCCTAGAAATGCACGGGTTCAGTCACCAGGGCTGGTAAAGTCTGCATGAACAGCACGACCCTGCCATCTCCTGGTGCAAAGCCAAACAGCATCGGTCCTGGGCTGCTTAAATATGAAAACTGCCAGGTTACCTGCATTTTCATCGCTGGCTCTTCATATTGCGGTGATTACCAGTAGCCACAAGTCCAGGATGCCATGCAAGGTGCCCCAGCCCTACAAAGCTCACAAGGACGCATATGAATGCGAGCTTCCCTGTGGTCTGCTTTTTGGGACAGTCCAGACCATGAAAACCCTTGTCATATTTGGAAAGTAGGAGAGCAATGCCTCCATAAATACAATAAGAGGGAAAATTGACTTTGTTGTCGAAAGAAAAAGTGCCTGTCAGCTGTCAATCAGCCATTGAAAAATATTCATGAAAAGCAAAATCATTCACCGTCTGCCAAACCTTGTCAGCAATGTGCAGTTCAATGGAAATGTCTACATTGATGTGTTAGCAGGGAAGGAGGGTTAATCTTAAAATTTACTGATTTATGTGTTCTTAACATTCATTAATCAACCAATGCGGCACAGATGTTTGACTTCTCTTTCAAATAAACCTGGTTGCACGTATTACACAGTCAACACGTGTATTTCAACTTAATCTCTGCCATGAATACACGAGTGTAAAGACGGCTTCGATCGGACTGCATCAGAATTCAATCCCAGTCTCGATTAAATTAACGTCAAAACTCCTGCTTGGTTTCACTAAAGCCAGGATTTCATCCTCGGCAGGATCTTGTATCTATTAATTATCGCAGCATGAATTGTGATGTGCAACTGTGCTATTGTGAATGTGCAAAGATTTGCAGAGTCAATTAATTGCAGAAATCCAATGAATTATTCTGATTCGCAAACACACTGGAAGAATTCCAGATCTGTTTGTTGTCTCACCATGAACAGAAATAAAAGAACAACTTAATGGCTATTTCAGCTCTTATTCAGATTTTTTAGCTAGGGCATCAGAGTTCCCCTTAGCCACCTATGTGCTCATCGGTTTCTGCTGAAAATATCCATAAACTTACTGCTGAGGCTTTTTGACTGTTAAACAAAACCCTGTTTCAGCCAGGAGTTTAGAGGTTCCCTTGCCAGGAGCCACACTGCAATGGAGAAATGGACCTGTCACTCTCATGTGTTACCATCCTCAGCTACCCTCCATGACTGGCAAACCTTATGAGAAGGTATCCCAACACCACAGGGATCCCTATACCCTTTTGTGGGAAAAACAGAGATCCATATCCGTGAAATCATCTCTGAGTTAGTCCCTTCTCCTCCTCGCTCCCACCCCACAGGGTAGCTCTCCCCTGCCTTTGCAGAGCAGCACCAGTGCAGATCACCACCTCGTGCACGGAGCTGTGGAGAGGGAGGGAGGTGTCAGACTTCATCAGCAGCACCCTGCCTTGAGGAGACATCTTCTCCTGAAGCAGCCACAGCAGGTCCCCCTGTATCTGAGGACTCAGCCACTGCTGGAATGATCATCATGTCACTCCTCACTGGAAAGCAAATGTCTTTTCCCTGCCCCCATTACCAGTCTAACTCTTCCAGGTTTCTGATAACTTAAGAGAATTACAAATATTTCCTGCCTGCTACTTACTGGGACACTCTTATACTCGGAAAAATAAAACAGACATTGAGAGGAAAATCATGCAAATACAGAGCGAAATAAGGGTGTTTTTCTGCCACCTCTTCTAGAGACAGCAGAGCACCAGTCCTGGCAAAGCACCTGCCAGTCCTCCACATACCCTCAGCCTTTCCTAGACATCAGGGAGAAGGTTTTCAAAGTTATTTAGATGGTTGAAAACGGCAAGAGATTCCTGTCAAGATTTTTAAAATCTCCAAAAGCAGGCAATGAATTGGGAACCAAATCTACTTATAAGTTCATACAAATCCCACATCTTCTGACACTTCTGCACCATTGAAAACCTATAGATCACTACAGCCCCACACAAGTAACCCTATGCCCACTAAGCACAGCAGCTGAAATTTTGGCTGATTTGATATATATATAAAATTTTTATGCACGTATTTATTTATTTGTATTTTCTGCAATGTATGGCATTCATTAGGCATATTTGGAGGCCTGTTTGGAAAAGGAGGAGTTATTCACTCTGCCTCTTCACCACTCATGGCCCCAGGAGGGCTGAGGGGGACCCTGCCCTCATAGCTAGAGGGGTAATTGCTTCCCGATGACAACAGCTGCTCTACCCTGTGGTACAAACAAACAACACTGCTTAGACCACAGACAGATGGACGAAAGAGTTTGTTTAAACAAAAAAAAAATGTGAAAGTTTTGTATTAATTCACTCATTTTTAATGTGCTGTTTTGCTTTTGAAATCGGGCTTCCTGGTATAAATCAAATAGATTATTCCACCAAACGACAGCAATGGTGGTGCCCCTTCCTGAGGATGTAAGAACCCAGCCAAGGGTCACTCAGATCACGGGACAACACAGGAACTGCTTTTGCTCCACAAAGCAGTTTTAATGTACCCCATGTGTAAAGGTCCAAACTCCAAAATGTTTCAGGCTGCCCAAGGCACCAGGACTCTCTAGCTGGACAGATGTCCTGCTGTAACAGGAGCCTTCTCACAAGAAAAAAAAATCCACAGCAACAAGCTGCAGATTGAGCTTCAAAAAGCAGCAGCTTGGGCTGTCATTTGCTTTCATTTACAATCTTAAAATGGTATAGGATTTAAAAAAAAAAAAATCGGGCCAAGAAGAGAAAGCAACTGCCCCGTTGTTTTTATATGCATTAGTTCATGTATTTACACCAAAGCATAGCTTAATGCCAACATCCACAGGAAGGTAAAACTTGTGGTATGCCTGCAATGCTTCAGCTGGTATTGAACTGTCCTCACAGCAAAGCCTTTCCAGGAAGAAGGCGGAACTTTTGGTACTCCTTGAAGGCAGGCGATACAGGGTGTTTGGGTTCCGAAATAGCAAAAATATGTGTCCCTTGCAGTAACTCTGTCCACAATGATCACAAGATATAATGGCCCAACTTCATACACTTTTAAATAGACCTCAAAGCGATTTACAAATGGGAAATTATTAACAAAAAGGGAATTTAAACTTCAAGAAAAGACACCAAAATACACAGCAGATGTGTATCAGAGCTATTGTGCACTAACTTGCTGATCCATAGTGCCTCCATGACGGTTTCTGGTATTTCACACAATTTGAATGTTTATTCTTTTATTTTGGTTGTTGATATGTGAAAATTATTTTACAGTTTTCTTTTTCCTTCTGTAAATTGATGTGTTGGAAAAAAACTTTCTGAATTACTTGGAGACTTAATTATATTCAAAATACAGGCTTGTAAAAGCAAGCGACATGCCTAGCTCTGTGAAAACTGCAGTCTCAGTGTACCATGGAGTTTTAAACATATCTGAGTGAAAAAGAATGTAAAATGGAAAATCAAAACCATTTCTCCCAAAGCAACGTATCATGACCAGAATATTTTTCAGTGTTTTTAAACAAAATTCCAGCAAATACTGATCCGCCCACTGGAAGATGAGAAGTGATATATAAGCTAGTGCTGTTACTGTTATTATTATGCAACTACGAACGCCCAGTAGTCTTAGCTCCTATAATTGTGAACTGACTTTCCAAAACCATTAGTTTGCCTTTTATTTCAAAACAACTTTGTTACAGAATGTATCTAAACTGCTTTCTGGCTTGCTAAAGATAAAAATAATATTGAAAATTATACAAAAATTCTTGTTTGCTTTCAATTTTTTTTTCAAGTCAGCTGAATGTAAGTTGTTTGTTTTCCTGGATTGGATTTTCTTTTTAGCACAGCCAGTAAACTGTAAATAACTTATTTGTACAGTTTTATTGCAGACTTAGCACCTCAAGGTTTGTAAGCCCTCCCATTCCAAACACAGCAGTTGCATGGTGTAAAATGCTGAGATCCTTTCCATAGCACTTTGGCTGACAAGGAAGGCCACTCTGCAGCTATTATTACCACCTCACCTTTCCGATATCTTGCTAAAAGCTACTTAGCTGTTTCAAAGAATGCATATTGCCCTTATAGTCTGTAAGAGAGAGACATGCACAGAGCCCTAAAAAAACTTAGCAGCTGAGAAGCTATTGACTAATACTAAGTACACAACATTTGGAGCACGTAGGAAGGTCAGCAGAGCTTTTACAAGAGCTGTCTGTGCAATCTCACAGATGGACCTTTATATCAGCGCAGAGGCTGTGATCAGACAAAGTGGCCAATTTGCCTTGGGGTAAGAGTTTAAAAAGTTCCTTGATCTGTTTAAAAAAAATCTCTGAGCTGCAGCATCAGTAGAGGCAGTGACAAGCGATAATAAAGGTCTCATTAAGCCTCAGTGGAACCAAATACAAATTCCCCTTGTTGCTGGTCTCCCCAACTTCAAACGGTCACTTGGTTGCTTGAGGAGAGCCCTGGCAAGAGGTTGGAGCCAGGGCCAGCAAAGGTCACAACCAAACCTCTCTTTCGTTAGGAGAAAATAAAGGCCTCCTTTTACGTAGAGAGTGTCTGCATCTATACATTCAGCTCAGGCCTGGTAAAGGGCTCTAATATAAATAGGTCTTTGAACCAAAAAGATGTCCTAGTGCAGCAGGGTGTAACAGTACCTGATACTTAATCTCGCAGTGGTTCCTCAATTTACATGCCCATTAACAACAGGGTATTTCTCCGGCTATCAAGTTTCTGCTTGTGCTTTAGTCAAGCTCTCATGGACAAGGCTTCTGTGTCCAGGTTCTGGCAAGTTCCCTTATTTTACAACAGAATATCAGACTTGGCTGCTTTTCCTAAGTGTTTCGAGAGTTAGTGTAATGCCCTGTAGGGTCAATTAAATATATACCCAGCAATATCATTAGTTTAACCAAAAAAAAAAAAAAAAAAAAAAAAA
>WHYT01016218.1:170086-207548 GCA_009806455.1 Tetrax tetrax
CCCCAGCAGAGGCACAGAGGTAAAAACCAAAAGCCTCGGGGGAAGAATCTAGACTGGTTAGTAGCTTTTTTTTTTTTTTTTAACATTTGTGGCAAAAGCAGGAACCGAGCAGGGCACAGGTCTGGAGGCCAGCACCATCTTCAGTAACAGGGTGCTGCTGTGTCACCTGCTGGGTGGTGGCCATCAAAATGAAGCTTTCCCAGCAGTGAAACCTGAGTGGCTCAGTGACTCCCCACTGATATTTTATCCTTGTAGCCTGTGACCTGATGTGCAGAAACACGCACAGCGCTGCTGCATCCAAATTCCTCCTTCTCCAGTCTCTGGTGAACTTCCTCCAAGTCTTATTTTCTGTGTACTCCTCAAGCATTTTCTGACTCACTGTTGCAGGATTTTCCTGATCTGTAACTCTTCCTCAGGACATGTCTTTCAGTGAACTCCCACTGGAGAAAGATGGGCCCCACAACCCTGGGATGCCCACTGAACCCACTTCTTCTTTCGATGTTTTGTCTTCCAGCTGCTTTCCCTCTGCTAGGCAGGGTCCAGCCATCTACCTTGCTTGTGGCTCTCCTCCATCAGCAGATGAGCAGTTCTTCATATTCTGGACCTTTTCCAAGTTTCTAGTTGTCAGACTCCACCACATTACTGATCTTATTGTCACCATTGTCCTCAGTCTCTTGCTATCTCACATGATCTGTGTTTCAGTGGGGCTCCTGCCTTTCTTTTTGCCTCACTGGGCTGTTAGCCAGTGGGACCCTGACCTTCTCACTGATCTGTAGACTCCATTCTTTGGCTTCTCTGCTCCCATTTGCTGCTTGGCCAGGGAGTGGTGGTCTCTTGGCTTCTACGTCCTGTGGGCTGTCATTCCCTGAGGGCTGCATTCCCTGGGGGAAAGCAGCATCTTGGTCAGCCAGCCCATCAAAGCCTAGCACGTTAGAAGGCAATAGTGGATTACATATAGCTCACAGCAGTGGAGAAGCTCCGGCAGGAAAATATCCCTCCTTTGCTTTTGCCATTAAACCCTACCTTATCTGCACTCCTGATTCAGTATTGTCATTGCTTTGTGAGTCCTCATAGGGAAGCATCTTCCCTTCATGAGATTTACTGCTCAGTCGTATGAATCCTGTATCAATAGTGGCCTCACTATGGGTTTATGGCCTCAACATAGCATATAAGTTTTCCCAGACACTACAAAGCAGACCTTCTGCTTCCTGATCACAGATTTTCAGTGGGTACCCCTCTGAGAATCCCCTTCCTGCAGGCTGAACTATGACCATGCCACTCTTGCCATTAAGGAGGCACTGGTTTATCCTGGACTATGTGAAGCTGTAAAGTTTCCTTTTGCTGTTCGCACTTCATTACTCTGCTGCCTTGCACAGCTCATATAGTGTACATATAAGCATTATTTTCCACAGACAGTTTGTGTCGACCCATCTCTCTCCTGCCTCCTGGTGCCTTTGGTTTCATCCCATTTATTTGTTCCGCACTACCAGGCTGTGCTCACTGCAGTCCTTCCCCAAGCTCTCCTTCTTTCCTGCTGCAGCAGACCGCCTTGCAAAGACCTGAGGGTCCCAGAGCATACACAGACCGCCAGTGGAGGAGATCTTTGGAGCTCCCAGAGCACCCAGGGGAATGTAGGCTACCTGCAATATGTCTGTGAAGGTGTCACCCACTGTTCCAGTCAGTGCTTCTGACAGATGAGGTGTACCTCATCACACGCACCCCCAATCCTTGCCCTGTAAGTCCGAACCTAGATCAGAGACTGAGCTGTAAGTTTACATCTTATTTTACCTTCCTGCTTGTTTATGAATCCATAGGAAATCCTTAGGAAAGTTTGAATTCCTTCATGAAGGCTTTCCTCTCCCTTCATTTTCTCTTTTTATTCCCAATTAAACTTTTTTTTTTCTTGAAACATGCCATAGCTACTTTATTTCAGAAAAAAAATGAGAAAGGTTTGATTCCAAAAGTGGATGGAAAGTTAACACCTTCTACTGCACATTTGCAGTATAAGGCCCTGCGTTTGTTCAATGGAAATCTGGAGTAACAAAGCTGAGGTCACTGTTTAACTAGTGTAATTCAGGGAAGACTTTAACTCACTAATTCCAACTTTCAGCTGAACAATGCAAAATTCCCTTGGGTCATAGCCTTAGGAAACTAGCACCCGTTATTTAATTGGTTCACTAAGATGGTGCCACTCAAGATTCAGCCTGTCAGCAGACCAAATCTGCCCAAGCCTCACATGCCTCAGCACATTTCTTCATGGCAATGTTGCAATTTTGCTAGATTCATACAGCTCTTAAAACACGCTTTTTAAAGCTAGCTTACCCTTTTATGCCTAAAAATAATTGCAGGTGGGGTTTATAATTGCCAGGACAAGTTGCAACTCTTACACATCAAACTACCCAACCATCTCTGCAAGGCTAGCACCAGGAAATATTCCTTTAGCGCACTGGAAGAACATTCTTAACAAGTCAAGCACTCAAAAGTAAGAAAATAAAGAAAAATATCAGATTGTGCACACCTAGACCAGCTTCTTTGTGAAAACTGGACGGATACTGAAATTACTTGATCATATAACAATCTAATCTAGCATCACAGATGGCCCTGCTTTGAGCAGGGGTTGGATGAGATGACCTCCAAGACCCTCTCTGAGCTAAAGCATGCTATGATCTATAAAGATTTTTTCCTATCATTTTTGCCCTAGGGCATATATTTTCCTCTGAACATGCAAATTGTGACCACCTACTTAGTGAGCATCATTTCATAATTCCATCTTTTGATGGTGGGTGTCCTCCAGGCTTGACTAGTGTAGCTTGGTGTATAGAGCAACTCTCTGTGACTCCGAATGTCTGAGTTCCATCACTCCCATCCAACCAGTTTAGTTCTGCATGGTGAGAAAAAGTATTTCTCTCCATTTCCTTTTAATTCGCTACCTGATCATTTCAGTGGATGCCTCTTAGTGCCTAGAGTAATTAGTAGGTAAATAATTGTTCTCTGTTCCATACGACTCGTGGTGCTTTGTGTTTTTATTGTATTTCCCTCTCAGTCACCTTCTTTTTTTACCAGCCCAAGAGATTTATGAAGAGCTGAATGCATCACAGGTATTACTGAGGTAGTGCTGACAACAGCCAGGTGAATTTCCATTCCACAGGTAGTTAAATTAGGATTCACATTTCCAACCCATGGTGGGTCTTTCTTCTCCGTATTTCTTATCCCTGCCCTGGGTCTCTAATTGCAGCACCTGGGGCTGACAGGAATCCACCTTGAGGTAATCCCTCTCTCTGTCACAGGTTTTCTTTCACTGTTCCTCCATCATGAGGCCACACTGCCAGTTGCCATCTGCTGAGGGATCTTAACCACCTGCAGACTATTTGCCTTTATTTCTGGGGTTATTTTTTAGCCTGTTCAAGTGTCTAAGCTAACCCACCAAAGGGGCAGAGAAGCACCAGTGGGGAGGGCAGAGATGTGTGGAGGTAGATGGGCAGGATGACAGTGGTCCTCATAGACCTGCTGCTGGAAGTTCCTCATATCACCAGGAGGGTCTGGCTTGTCCAGGACTGCCCAAACAGTGCCTGCCTTTAATGCTCGGCCCCAGCTCTGCTTCCAAAAGCATCAGCTGGGCCACAAGTGCTGCTCAGACACAGCTGCCAAACCACTAATTTAGAGCCTAGCGTCTAAAGCACCAACTCCAGGTTAACTTGAACAAGCCAAACTAGGCTACAGCAATTCTGTACATAAAAAACTCTGAGAGAAATAAAATACCTTTTCTCCATGAGCTGTCTCCATTAGTGACAATAGTGTTTCCAGCCACCATATTTTATATAGACAAGGAACCTAATTTAATCAAAATTGTGTGGCTTTTTGTTCCCCCAAGGAGTATTAAATTACACTTGGATGTAATATTGACCAAAGCAGAAGGTGCCTCTTATTTGTGTTCATATCTTTTACTGTGTGTAGCAGGGAAAATTAGTGCTGAACAATGTGGAAAGCAGACTAGAACCTGCCAGATGCCCATCGTACAAAGCAAGATGTGTCCAGTTAGAATAAGATGCTCTACAAACTCCTCATTTTTGCCACATTTCAAGCTAGGACAGGGACTGTGCTGAGCAGGGTTCAGAGTGATTTTTTTATACCTCCCTTCACAGACCATCATTCTCCCAATCAGAAAGCTCCTAACATGATAAAATAAAGTCAGGAAAACTGGAAAAAAAATGCATCTTTTTCCTGTTTTTTTTTTATTATTATTATTATTATTTACACTAAGTTAAGTGACTATCAGGCATGACTGTATCAGAGCACACACTTTAAAATTGAAATGATGAAGCCATACAAGGAATGCCCCAGTGCATAAAGGTGAAAGAAATGCGGCCATGTGAAGCACGGAGAGAGACAGGTACGCACCCAGCTGGAAAAACAGGCACTCGCCATATATTTTACTAGTTCAATTTAAGTAAAACTGTATCAGCTCAAATGTCAGCTTGCCAAAGAAAGAAAGCTTTCCGGAGCGGGATCACTCTTTTAGCCTGTGTTTATAGAGTCCCAAGGTTAAGAGGCACTTGGTTCACAGCTCCTGGGAGCTACCACAGCAGTGAAAAATAAACATAAATAATGTTATTAAGAGACATCTTCAGAAGTCTGCATCTCATCGTGAGAGCCCCACATGATGCACGCTTCCCTCTGAGATTAATATTGCCATTAAATCCGAGCCTCGGCATGTGCCCTCCTGAACGGAATATTTATTTAAAATTTCCTCCGGCCTCCGAGGCAGAGCCAGCGGCAGCCCCAGCTGCCTGGCGGGAGGCCAGCAGACCCCATTTCCCTCCCATGTCCCCATCCAAGAGAGCTGTGACAGCCAGAGCAGCAGCCTGGGTTAGACGCTCGCATAGCTGGATCGTTTCCCAGCGCGTCAGTCGACCACAGAAAGGAAAGGGGCCAGGATTCTCCCATGAGGGAGAGGTGGCAGCAACCGGCCCCTGGTCCAGGCAAAGTCTGAAAATATGCAGTTGGGCTGCCTCCCAGAGCAGGAGACGACTTTATCTGGTGCTGTTGATAGCATCTCCACTTTAGCACTGCTCTCCTTCTCTGTGTCATCCCTCCTCTTCAACTCCTTAAACAGATTATCTGGTTGACGCCAAGCCTGAAGGAAACAGGAGCCTGTGGGAGACCTCAGCAGGCAGACATGCTGCCTTCTCTTCCCAACCTCTGGCTGAAGACCTGGCATCCCCTGAAGCAGACAGGGGCCAAATCTCTTCCAAAACACTCACTGTTGATAACGATAACCCTCCATAGTCTTATTATCCATGATCAGCCCCTCCATTTTCACATAGGAGAGAGAAAAATGGCAGCTTACCTCTAGTGCAGACTGTTTCAAAAGTGGTTAGTAATGTCTGGACCTGGCTCCCCGTTGCAAATAAACCCACATTCTGTACAAACTTATATGACTAGAGTAGCTGTTTGCTTAGGAGTCTGTTAGTCCACATTTCAACATATTAATACTAATATTATTAACATCACTGTTGTTATTGGCATTGGTTTGAATGAGGTTGCCTACCTCTGCAGGGCACACATCTGCAGACAGTGAAAGCCAACTTGCTTTTGTTTATTTGAAAAGAGTCTGCAGTTTTGGTTTGAAAGGCCAGATCTAACCCCAAACTTTGGAAAAGTTCAAGTGTGATATATCTAGTGGCTGTGTCTGTTGACTGAAGCAGGAGTAGTCCTGTCAACTGGCTAATGATGCTTTTAACTAGGTTGTCCAGGTACAATGAGCTTTATTGACTGACTTTACCCCATGTTTGCCAGTGAGATGTATGCATAATATGCTATTTGCTGTCTTATCACTTGATTGAGTGAGGCTATAAAATAAAAGGAAACTCAAATGAATCTGTACCTTTAACCATCTTTACAGCTAAGAGTGGTCCAGCATCTTGCCACTCCTTCAGTAAATCTCTAGAGATGCCCATATCCTGTCTTGAAGAGCACTCTTCTCACCTACACAATGTGCCTCCACTGGTTATCACAAAACAAACATATTTATTATCTGACTTGTCTAATTTCCATAATGCTGTGGTACCTTCTAAATATTAACATACTTAGGATGTTTCCACTTAGTAAAGAAAACTTGTAAAAAGCAGTAAAATGATGATAAAAAGCAAATAATTGGTAATCCATTTATTTTCTTTTCTTCATTCATTCATTCATTATTCTTTTGTGACTATTCTCTGCTGAATGTGGACAATGCATATTTGGTAAATGATCTCTCAAATGTATCAAAAGAAGGATCATCACATCCTGTTAAAATTTCAAGGTTATTTATATCACCACAGTGTTTAGATCCTATTCAGGATTGAACTTCCACTAGGAAATAAAAAGCAACATGAAAAAAATCAGAGGAGATTTTGAGACTGCAGCCTTTAAGCCACATCTTCAGCTGGGGTCAACTCCACTAACTCCAGCAAAGCTGTGTTAGCCCACGTGCAATGAGGAACCCCTGTCCCCTTGGGAAAAGATCACTTCCAGCAGCAGAATAATTATATCACTCCGCAAATCTCTAATCTCCAACAGCTGGATATCTCCATGGGTTATGATCAGTCTTCCCCAGCCCTTCCTTCAAAAAGAAGGGTCCTTGCTAATCTGGGAACAGTTAGCAATATTGCTATGACAAGCACTGTATTTTCCAGTCTTTTCCAGTGTCTCCCTCTGAAAAGCTTCCCTGGACCAATTTCACTCAAGGGAGTGAAAAAATAATACTTTCTTTTCTTGTGCAAGCTTCCTCTCCCTAACTTGCAGAGCCTGGTAAGTAATTCGTCAACCTAAAATATTCTTCGACCAATGTTAATCAACTTCGGCAACCATTCTGGTGCCACAGTGTGCAATGCCAAGGCAGTTATTTTCCTTATCAATCCCATAAGCATTTAGACCAGGATGCATAAACAAAGGAGCAGGGAATAAGGAGGTGGAGCTGGGAGACGGGTGGACCCCTGAGGACAGCGGTGTTCAAACACTATTTAGAAAGGGATTAGCAATATCAGCTCCTGGAGAGGGAAAGCCACAAAAATGCCACGCATTAAAAGGTTTGAAAAAGATTTCTTCAAGCTTCCCCTCCACCTCTCCCATTCAACCTACTGTAGACTTTGCAACTCTAATCTAGTGAGTGGCTTACCTCCAAGTCTCTTGACTGTGATCTGGCCTCACTCTGTAAGACAGAGGATGCCATTGTTCCTCATACATTGTTGCAACCGTTCTTCCTTGCTTCAACTTTTAGAAATATAAATCAGCTAGAGATAAAGGGTGTGTGGAACAATAGTTTTTGTACAGTAGTGACAGCCTTTTCTCACTTACCATAGTGAAATGTCAGAGTGAGAAGACTCAGAATAATGAAACCACAGGAGGAATAAATCCCTATCAAAAAGCCTGGAGAGCTTCTAAAACAAGAGAATCCAGATATGGAGGCAGAAGAAAATGCTTAAGAGACTCAGACTCACTGCACAGTGCATCCATCCTTAGCAGAGTTGCAGGAAAAAGTGACAACGTGTGCAGAAAATACATTAATACTGCAAAATGTTGTGACATATTTTATGTGCCTTTGTTATCAAAATGGAGAAAAAGGTTAATAAGAGAACAAGCAAAAATGTCATGGAAGAGTAAAAAGGATTAAGAGATAATAAATGACCCCTTTGATTCCCAAAGGGGCCATTTATTGTGGGGAGAAAAATATGAAAGAGAAATATTCTGACCCACCCTGTTAGTCAGCTGCTAGGCTTGTTAGCCTTAGTTATTCCCACCAGCATCACCAACATGTGGGCAGACCTGCATAGACCCCATGGCATTGATAGAGAATTGCCAAGACTTCTGTTATTTGGCTGAATTTTTCCAAACAAGACCAATGAAAGGTAGAAAGTGAGCATAAAATAGCAGAACTGGGTGGATATTTCTGCAATTCCCAACAGCAGTCCCACAGCATAGAGGGTACCTGGTCAGCATTGGATGCCCACCATGAGTCCTCCCAAGCGGTGTACAATGTGTTCCTTCTCCCATTCTCACCACAAGGTCTCATTCCTGCAGATTCGTTAGAAGTAGGAGGTAAGCAAGCTGAAAGTGTCTACTAGATGCATACAATACCCTTTAACCAGTTTGTTGGCCACTAGCTGTTTGTAATTTCCAGTGCAGTGTGGCCACGTGATGTTTGGTGCTCTGCTGGTAGTTGAGTCTTTTACTGCTGACCAGTCAATAGGACCAGCCTAAGATGCGACTAAAAACATTAACCAGGAAAGGATACTTAGAGCAAGTAATCCTTCCCTTTCTTAGTTTTTGTGTAAATGTGGTGAAAGATGCCAGCTAGAAAGAAGTGGAGATTTGACTCCCCTTACTATTCTCCCCCTATGCCAGGAAGTGACCAGGTCTAAAGAGAAGTGACTCGCACTCATCCACTTCAACTTTTCTAAGGAGGGGATGCAGTCAGCAGCAAAGCATTGTAATCATACTGCCCTTCAAAGGCTCCACAAAATTAGGCAAGAGAGCAAGACAGACCACTGACTATTGAGAGCCACTGGAACATGAAGATACTCGAAGACAGAACTCCACCATTTTGGACTGATACATTCCTAGATGGCAAAACGTGCTATCCAAGACATAAATGAGAGTTTCTTAGACAGGAGCTAGACACAGTGAAGTGTATATAGATTTGGCACCTATAATAGACATTTTTAAATGACTGAAGCCAAATTTTCTTAAATTGATGGTTGGAGAGAGCATGCCTACTCTACATACTGCTCTGCTTTCTTAGTCTGTTTTGTATCTGGTAGAAAATTTAACTTTTGAGGTTTAGCAGTGAATAACTATTAGCAGCTACTAAATACAACCCTGCTTCTGGTTGCAGAAGTCCACTCAGAGCAATAATTTAGCATTTCTATGAGAACTTATCTCCTCCACCAAAGCCAGTTATTTATGACTTATGAATAAGATCTGTGTTTGCAAAAAAAACCAAACAAACCAACAACCCTAGCTTGTCTGGCAACAAGCCTGTAATTATTCAGAACTTCATGTGGGTGTAGTGAATCAGTGAAGCGTACTTCTTGTATTTATTTAACAAATAAGTATACCTCTAGCATATTTGGCTGCCAAGTTGTGATGATAATGAAGTTTGTTATTGAACTAACTCATCTTGCCTAAGGAAGGGCAAAAAACCAGATCAAGCACACTGGAACCATGCCGCCTTTGCACATTATTGCTCCAAACTTTTGAGTTCCAGCTCTCTCTGGGGAAAAAAAGCCTCACACCATTTTGCATGCAAAGATGTAATCTTTGAACAAATCTGCTGGTTTTAAGTCTAAGCGAGCTACTTTCACACCAGGCAGCTAGAACCCATGAGTAGAGCCCTCTGGGCGGTAGCCACACGGCACTAGAAGGCACACCAGATAGATTTTGCTGTTGCAACAAAATGCAGAGTGTTTGCTTTTGATTTCTGGAGGCCAATAGCAACTCTCTCTGTTTCCCACAAATTTTTCAGGATTTATCTTTCAACACATCTGATTTTAGTCATTCAGCTTCATTCAGCAGCCTGTGTTGTCAGGGTAGGAGGCAATGTTTTAAGGTTCCTGGTCAACCCTACTCTATAATCAATCAGATATGTCTTTCTTAAGCCATAACAAATATTAGTAAAATAAAGCTACACTAAGATATAGAAAAGAGTTGATGTGTTTGTTTTAGCAAGCCAGCCAAGTCATTTGCACAACGTGCTCATACAGTAGCTGCAAATGTACATGTCATGCAGAGAGGTTGTACAAAAATTGAACAAAGATGTCTATTTGTGCATGGAATAAACCAGCCTTCCTACGGTGTTCATGATGATCAGGTAGGTGAATTAGAGACAGGAGTGCAAGTATCATTTCAGCAGGTGTCCTGTGCCTCAGAGCGTGTGCTGCTGTAGTTCACTAACCTCTGAAACCATTACATTTGATGGGGAGAATTTCCTCACAGATCCTGGGGCTAGAACAGTTCTTCAGATGTCAATGCGCACAGAGGTGTGAGGGGAGGAGTGGTGGAAAAGTAACCAGTACTGTGATCTTATGACATCCCATATTGTGGCAATAGCTCCTCCCAAGCCTCAAATAGAAATTTGACAAACATCTTATGTAGTTGTAAAAGAGAACTGTATGTCTTTGACCTGCAAATCAACTAAACCCCGACGAAAGCCAGCACCAGCGGCACCTGATGCAGTTTTCTCATATAAAGCTTTGTCTCATTCCTGGAAAAAAAAAAAAAAAGCTACTAAGCACATTCAATTTTCCTTTTTTTTTTTTTTTTGGGGGGGGGAGGGGGATATTTCGAGACAGAAAGTCTTTTGAAACATTCAAAAGCCACATCTCTTGAGTCTTACCCATATCTCAGTTAAAGCCTATGGCAAAATATGCATTGCCTGTAGTGGGACTTACAGCTCTGATCTGCAGTCATTGTCAGATAAAGCTGCTATAGTTCAGGATGTAACCGCTTGTAGTTGTTTCCCTGTCCCACTGCTGTGATCACATGTAAAGAGCAATGCTTCCCATACCGGCTTCATCCCAGCGCTCTAATTCAGATATTCTCCATCAGATATGACAATACAAGCTGTCAGAGCCTGTCCCAATCTCTTAAGAGATCAATGTTCCCACAGAAGCAGAGCTGGTAGAATAGGTGGCCTGTTCTCTGCTGACCTTTGCCACTCAAAACATTAATTTAACACATTAATTCAGTCAATCATTATGAAAATAGACAGCAATGCCTGCTGAGGAGCAAATACAGCATCTGTCCTGCCACTGCCCTGGAGGGAGGGATGCTCCCTAGCAAAAGTGGGAGCAGACAGTTGGAGCTAGGAACAGCTTCATTAGGTGCCATTGCTAGTGCTGATGGGAGTGATGAATTTGGGCTCCCGAGGTCAGATTAAGCCCAGATCCCACATATTGGCTCTATGTGATTGCAGCAGAGATTGTTTCTCCTGGTATGGTGGTGTGCTGGCTCTCCTGTTTAATCTTCTCCATTGTTTTTCTTTAAGTTTTTTTGCTGGAATAGGAAAGGTCACAACTTCTAATCAGACACAGGCATGCCTTGAGCATTTCTGATGTGTACATATAAGCTAAGCAATGTATTCTGTATCAGAATTAGTATCAGGGAAGCATGGGGCTGTATCTATTAAATCATAGAATCATAGTTTCCTTTCTTTAATTTTTTGTCTTTAAAAGTATATACATATGTTTTGCTCTCAAAGGCTGACAAGTGTTAGCCTCAGACTGCCCATAGCTCTATCTGTGCGAGCACACTAACACCATCAGGGGCTCTTCCATTCTAACCTTCTCCTGTTTATAGCACTCTTGGAAATAGACGCCTACAGAGTCACCCTGGAGATGCCTGTTATTGCCTAGCAAGGTTCAGTTGAATTTTAATGGAGACAAGTCTTTAGCTCAAGTTTTAAGAGCTGATTTCAAATGAGGATTTTAGCTCCCTAACTAGCTAGTCTAGTTTAAGTCTCTCCAAGGGATCTGTTATTGTGAGAAAGCTGCTGGAAGTATTTAGCGATAAGATTTATTGTACCCAAGATGGCTACGCTTTCCCTGTTCTCTTTCAGTAATACACCTGCATGGAGTTTTATTACACTTCTTTATTTCTTATTATCTTCTTCTTCCTTCCCTCCACCTCCAATAGTTGAAATGGATATCAGGTACACAGCACAGACAGCAAAGGCAAAACACAGTAATTGGGATTTCTATCTCCTCTTGTCGGTCTGCCAGTTACTGAAACATGGAACAGTGCTCACAGAGACAATGAGTGGTGTGTTTGCTCCAACATTCATCCTTGCCAGTACCAGTTGTGCACTGTCCATTGCCAAGGCTGGAGCACAGCTGTGGGATGCTCTCTGCTGACCCCAGTGATGCAGCGTGGTTTGTCTGCCCATTGCTCATTCAAAGCTGGGAAGTTTCTTGGTGAGAAGAGGGTTAGCAGTGCAGGAGCTGGGCTGTCCAGACACATAGTTGAACAGGTTATGTGACTCCAAACCTTCCTTTTTCCAAGTTTCCTCTTCCCTTTTTTTCCTGAGATATTGTGAGTAGGACAGATACATTTGAGAAGTGATGTGATAAAAATACAAATAAGATACACCCGCTGAACAATGCTGTCCTGAGTGGAAAACAACCAGCCATTGTTTCAGTCTCCTCCTCTGCTTTCTTATCTTGTGTGAAAAATACCTGTGGTTCTCAGAGCACATTTCAAACATGAAGGACAGAGCAAGGCCAGGTCTACAGCACAGTCTTCTGCTTGGCAAAGCTACATCTCTCAAGGGTGTGAAGAGCGGTGTTCCCTGACAGACTCAACCGAGCTGGCCCAGAGCTCCTACGCAGGCATGGCTATACCACCAAATCTGCACTTTCTCTCTCTAATTTTAATCACAGATTTCCTGACAAAACTGGATGTGCATTAGAGCTTTTAAGTACTGACATCATAAGTGGATTTACCAGGACTGCCCAGGGGGCTGTCACCCCAGTGCAGTGCTACCAGAGCCTGGGGTTGCCCCTGGCACGATGCTGTTCACCCCCAGCAGGCAAGCGTAGAGCGGGCCTGGGCATGGGCACGGGGGGAAGGTGGGATGTTCGGCTGCCCTGCTTCTTGTGAGCCTTTGTAGGCAGAAAAGCATTTGTGCCTGTCCTGGGTAGACATCTGTGGAAGTGGAGACAGGGGAGACCTGTGTGAGAAGCCAGGATGGCACAAAAGACACAGTGTGCTCCTGAGTCTGTACGTCCTTGTCCTTGAGAGCGTGCGCAGGCACACGCGTGGAGCTGCACGCTCGCTTGGGGCAGGTTGTCAGCTCATGGGTTTACAAAGCTCAGTCCTCACTCGGACAGATCTCACAAGCTGTCAGCCATCTTTTCTTATTCAGCAGAAAGTACTTTTTTCTCTCCTCTTCTACGGCAGCCCCGGAGAGTGCTGTTCCATGTGAAATGTGCCAGGCAGAAATACAGAGAGTTGTGGAGAGAAGCAAACAGAAAAGCCTTCAGTGAAGGCACTGGAAAAATATTTGCATCTTCACCCGTGCTTTTAAAAAAATAAAAGAAAAGGAAGACTGTAATTATGACAAAATTCAGATCTGAGCTTCCTTTGCACATCTTTCTGGGCTCCTTAGACTGAGCTGAAATCTGTGGGTGACCACATCTTCCACCTGTAAGACTCCCAGAGAGATTTAATAGTGGAGTTTCCTCAGCAGCCCAAGAAGGAAGCCATCCCCATGTCTGGCTTCTAAATTGTGTGACTTTCCTAACATCTTTTAACATAATATTTTAAATTTACTTTTATTTTGGTTATGGTCCTGCAGCTGCATCTGGGAAGAGGCCATGTGTAACCAAAGTCTCTCTGGGGCTCTCCCTGCCCTGCCCATGGCCCAGGACCCCAAGTCAGCCCCCTGGGGCCGTCAGCCCCCTGGGTCCATCAGCCCCTGCCCCAGCGATGCTGCAGGAGGGCCAGTCTCCAGTTCCCCACAGCCCTGCCCTGCCTGGCCATAAGCCTCAGCCCGTCCCCAGACATAACAGGACAGTTAAAGCTCAAAGCCAAATTTCACTCCCCATTTGGCTCCTTCTGACAAGCACATTCAGACTCTGCTCTCATGCTCCCCCTGCTCCCAACTGAGCATCTACACCATCTCAAAACTGGAGGCACAGCATGTTGCGCACCAGCCCTTGAAACTAACTTGCTCAGAAATCTTTTTCTACAGAAACAAGTGTGTAGTCTCAAAAAAAAAAAAGAGGGGGTTAAAAATGAATCTATTAAAAACGCCGCATCAAGCGGACATCCTCACTGTCTTCCTGTGGGCTGGAAAGTGGGGCTGGGTAATGTGAGTGTCACGTCCACCTTGAGGAGAAGCAGCATCAGGGCTCACCTGACAAATGGGCTGGGCACAAGAGGCTCCCCAGACCAAAAGAGAAAGTAAACAGCAGACTGGGCTGCAGGCTTGGTGCCTGAGGCCAAAGCAAATGATGGGTTACCCAAAATGAACAAAATATGGGTTTGGGCTTTTTTTCCCACTTGCTTCATTAACTTGCAGCAATGCTGAGTAAATAACATAAGCTAGATGCAATGACTGTTCTGGCTCCAGCTTCATTGTATTTATACTGTTTGGTATCTGAAAAACTATCGCAATGTGAGTAACAGGAGTGTCAAGCTTTCACACTTCCCAGGTGACAAGCAGCTCAGATAACCCCAGTCCAAATAACCATCAATTTAACAAACCCATAAAGTCAGTGAGGCTCCAAGGATTTGCCATTTAAATACTCTTGAAAGTCGTGTGCTTCACCACACTGTGTAAGCAGTTTTGAAGCATCACAAGTAGCAAAGGAGCTCAATTCTGGGCAAAGGCAACCAGAGCTTCAGTATCGCAAATTAGTCATCTGGTCTATTATTTGATCATTTCCAAAGAAAACCTGAGAGTTACTGGGGTGTTTTTATTATATGTCTTTTTGCTTGCTTTGTTATTATTTTAAAATTTCAGCTGTTCAGTCAGGCTACGTTGGCACTGGCTCAGAGCTTGGCACGGCGGATCACCTGCCGGTACTGTTCAGGCACCAGCAGAGGCCCATAAGCACACTGCCAGGAAACTTCTGGGACTCAGTTTGAGAGCACCCTGATTTGGAGGGAAGGAGTTGAGCAGTTTGGGCATCTCCAGACTGTGCCCGTCAGCTGCAGGGGCAGAAGACAGCCCTGGGCATCTTTAATTTGTGAGAACATCCATGACCCTTGGGTCTTCACTGGGCTTCCCTGGGCTCCTTCTGGCGCCTCTGCCATCAGTGAGATTTTCCACAGACTGAGCAAGGCAGGAATTCACCCAGGGGTCATCTCACAGCCGCACCGAAGTCTCTTGCATTCATCTGGCTTGGGACAGAGCCATTTGCTGCTGGCAGGATGTCAGTGCCAACAGCGCTGCTCCCAACCGCACGTAGTCCTGACCTCACCAAACAGGTACCGGGGCTAAGCACAGCAGGCAGCTTCTGCTGGAGGCTTTCATCTTGGGCTTTGAAGAACAAACAAAAGATGGGGAAAAATAAAGCCTTGAAACTTCTCCGTTAAACAGGATCTGTGTCTCAGTACTTACCTCCTGGTGTGAGGCAAGAAGAGGTTGGCGTGTAAGTTGAACGCAGAGAAGGGCAGGGAGAGAAGTGCTGTGTACGGGACATTCACCGCATTCCCAGTGGTCAAACCACAGGTATTTCTTTAATTCATTAGAGCTTACCTACAACTCTACTTAAGTATGTGAATATATAAATAATATACAGATCACACTCCAGGCTTTGCGCAACAGATATTCTCTTCAGGACAGCCAGGAACAGTTGTGACTCTCTTCAGCTCTATTGATGAAGTATGAATCATAATGAAGCAGCAAGAAAAACTCACTTGGTCGTCTTTGAGGTCTGCAACTATAAAAATAAATGTTTTCTTCCACCTCTACAAAATTTAAACTTTAGACAAATATCTTTTAAAAAGAGCTGAGTCACACTACCTTTTTAAACTGAAGAAGTTTCGATAATACTAAGCACAAGGCATGAAGGAAATGCTTTATAAAAGGTGAAATACTTGGTTTAAAGTGCAACCATATCCCTAAGTATCCTTCAGATCCAGGCCACTAGCAATTGCTCCATACATCTTATCCTTCATCTATTTCCTTCCTACAGAATAGCAGCATCCCTAGCCAAACTGTGTGCAGAGCAGGGCTAGCTGCAAGCTGTCATCATCTTGCACTTCATTTTTCAAATTAATTCAGCCTGCTGGTGTGGTGTGTGATCCACGCTGTTTTACCACCTCTTTCAGTTTCATAAAAGTCATCGATTCACCCGGAAGATGCCCAGCACTGCCTGCGGTACTGGCCAGGCTCTGGGAACGCCCTTCGCCTCCACTGTCATTTTCCTTCCATCCTCACAAAAGCCTGTAAAGGTGGCATGTACAAAAAGGTGGAGGGATGGCCTTGTGGCTTCCTCAAACTATGAAAAGCAGTGTCTGCATTTCTCGAGGCATCAATAGTTCCTTAGCCATCTAAAATTTGGATGTTAATCTACTTATCCGAGAGCTTCATCTACAGTCAATGGAGGTAGAGTTAAAGGCACCTCAGAAGGACGTTTCTTCCCACATACATTAGACATCTACTTTAGCATAGGGTCAGCTGCCCTCTGGAGGAGGCTTTTGTCTTCCTTGATTAAAAAGTAAGGCAGACAAATCACACAGACTAAGTGCTTAACTTTTAGAGAGCAAAAGCTAGGTAAATCTTATCCACAATCATATATTTTGTTACCTGAGGGAAGAAACAGAAGAATCCTATTAAAAGGAGAAGACTAAATCTACAAGGTATAAAAAAGGAGAAATTACAAAGATAAATTTGTGTGATGCTATCCTTCCCAAGCTGAGAGTGAAGGAAGCTTTGGCTTTCATGGGTACCTTTGCTAAAGGCTCAGCTTGCAATGCAATTTCCAGCCCAAGCTAAGCACCCAGCCTCCTCGGGCATTTCTGATTTTTGCATCAGACGTGCCTGCAGAGACCAGAGCTCATGGAAAGCCAATCCCAGGGCTCTGCCAGGCTCTCTGAGGCTTTGTGTTTTCTGTTTCCACCACAACATGCAACAGCAGCTTGGGCTTAGGGTTTGCAGCTTTGCACTGCGGCAGACTGGTTTTATACCAAACAAATCACAACGAGGCGTAGCTAGATTGTACCAGGCAGCGACCGAGCAACTCCAGGCCCTCTGATTATATCAGAAACCCTGGAAGGGGAGTCTGAGAGCTAGGTGATTACATCAGGATCCCCAGGATGATTTACAGCCTAGGTAACAACATCGTTCTCTCACTCCATTACTTTTATGGCATACATAGACAACTTCTTACATTATTCATAAAAATAAAAGGGAAAAGCAACTCTGTGATGTAGGAAAGGCTTTTAGGCTGGCATGGACTATTTATCAGAAGCTGACATGAGAGTGATAAAATAGTGAGAGCGAAGCAGCGATTACTGGAAGTCTTACTGCAACAACCCTCTACCATGTTGGCTGGGATTGATGTAGCCACTTCAAGGTCAATACTCTGCCTTTCATGCATGGATGAAGACCTGTAGGAACCAAATTGCTTTCTAGAGCTGTTTTGAGGAATCTGGTCAAACGCTCCCATTCCAGGAGGGTACTGATCCTGTGCCAGCTTTCCCTACAGGTTCTGCAGTCCTGGAGAGCAATTCTGCTCTGGAAAATCAGGCCTTTGGCCACAGCAACAAAGCTCGCTCTTCCCTCTCTCCCTTTTCACACCTGCAGTCCTATTTCTCCCTCTGTCTGACAGAACTCAAAGCATTTTGATTTGCTTTTTTTGTTTGTTTTTGTAACTCCTCACATGTGCCTGACCCTTCATTTCCTTCACAACAACAGAAGGTATTGCTGGTCTGCAACTTCTCACAATGATCTGTCATACCTGAGCAAACTCAACACATTACAACTCCACTGGAGACCTTGGCCCTTCCTACCATTCATGTAGGACATTTACTATGAGGACAGGTCATGCCTGTTCACTCAGGTGAGGAACTAAAAGTTCCGACCAAGCCTGTATTGGATCCTCCCTGTCCTTCCCCTCAGGGCCATGAGCACCCTTGCCGATCTCTCCACAAAAGAAGGTGGAGACTGGGGCAGGGATGCCTGGGATTCCTGCAGCAGGGCCAAGGTGCTCTTTACCTTTTCATCCCTTACAGGAGGCAAACGTAAATGGGATATGGTAGTAGGATCATTTCAGTAGGCTCCTTGGTGCCCACATCAATATAGTAAATGCATAGAAAATAAAAACTGGCAGGAGAAGGCGGTCCATCACTGGGAGGAAGCAATCTCCTTCCTGCTCTTCATTATTCCCTCAATAAGCTTTTTACTTTACAGTAGGATTTTTCAGAGTGCCATTTTTCCATTTCACTGAATATTCCTATATTGCACAAGAAGGAGTAAAGGTTTATCTGTATAAGGAGAGATGAGTTTCAGCTTCACTCCTCCCATGTCTTCCTCGCATGCTACATCCCTTTTCAACTGTCTGCCCACTCCCTGAAAAAAAATAGTTTTCTTATCTCTCAGTCTCACTCGAGATATGTTTCCCCATGCGTGGGACATGCAAGGCTGGGTTTCAGCAGCGAGGGCTGTGGCAGGGACTTGTGTGGAGGAAAAACCATGAACTGCCGAGTGCCCCCCACAGCTGAGTCCAGCTACCTCTGAAACCAGTGTGGGTGACCATCACACACCAGAGCTGCAGCTAGGCAGAGGATCCCACAGCACCCTGGCTCAGACACATTTCAGGAAGACCAGCAGCTGTCGCAGGCAAGAGACATGCAGGGGACACTTGTAGGGAGACAGATGGAGGGAAAGACAGCTGTGGAGATGTGGATCTGGAGTTGCACTCTTGGAAGAAGGAGCTCCATGTCAAAAGGGGCAACCTACATTGGGCAAGGACATCCCTGTGGGACTGTGGCTGTGGGTGGCCAGCCCCAGGCGGGGACAACCCCAAGGGACTGCAACCATCAGGCAAATGCAGTAAGAAGCACAAAAAAGCAAGGAAAACCAGTAAGAATGTCAGATGACTAAAGGAACCCCAGTAAGAAGCATGGAAGAGCAGCAGACCAAAGCCATTACATATACAGCCCAAACATCTTCAGTTACTTAATGTAACCCACAGCAAAAACGTGGGGAGGTGAGAGGAGGAAGGAAGGAGGCATTTAACTGAAGTTGCCCCTGGGGGAGAGTAAAGAAAGCTGATTACTCAAGTGTTTGTTTAATTGTTCATGTTTTCTTCTTCTCAGTATCCAGATCAGTGATTAGAAGCTTCTGTTAATCAGCAATAAACTAAAGTAAGTAAAAGTTCTGTGAGCCTGATTTGTCAGTAACACCACATCACTTTATATTTTCTTTCTTTGCCGCCTTTCACCCTTCGCAAATAATCATCCAGATGCTGCCCTGGTGACACCAGAGGACCAGAGTTTCAACAGACGCACCAGCTCTTCCACCCTCCCTTGCATCTCATTGCTTCACCCACATTTATTCTTTGTTCTGCCCGACCTGATCAGCTCAGCCTTGTGAGAGCTCAGGCTTCCAGCTAAAAAAAGATAAAGTCACAGCAGAAGTCTGGTGAGCAAAGAGCACCTGGACATGCTCAACAAAAGAGTGTTGCCTCATCTTTGTGCCCATGTTGTGAACTCAGCCAGCTCCAATAAAGAACAGCGCGACTGAGGCCAGCTTGTGGCTTCCTGTCTGGTGACTGACAAGCTAATGGAGCCCAGGAGAAATCTCAGCATGATGCTTTCTGCTGAACTGAGGCGTATCGTTCGAGTAATATGAACAGTATTAAATACAAATAGGAAGGAATTGGCTTGCAATATTCTGTTTGCCTACAGCATCTCTTGCATTATTCACAACCAATTTCAGTAGATTAAATTTGTGCAGACCTTAAGAAACCGCTGAAGAACATTTTGGCCCTTCTGCTCCAAAAGTATTTGATAGCTTTAACCCTGAATGTTCTTGGCTGTTGAATGCTCTTTATTTCCCATTTGAATTGATCTGCCTGCTCCTTCCATTGTGGCTCACCTACCACTTAGTATTCACAAACTGGGGAAAAAAAATTCACATGATGTGAAACACAGTGTGGTCACCTTGCTGTTTAGCCAAAGAAAAGCACTACATCGCATTGTTGTCATTCAGATAAGATACAGAAGAAGCAAAAACCATGGGTTTGAATAAAGGGCAAGCAATGGGTTTCACTAATATGCAGAAGGCCAGCACAAGTTTTATATATTAATTACATATTGGTGGAAATCGCGTCTGAAATCTGTTGGGGCTCTAACTAATGTACAAACTTTGTACTGGCTTTTACACTCAGCCAAGAGTTTCACCCATACAGTCTCTGCCCTTGAAAAATGCAGACCCCTCCCTGTGAAAGGCCACAGGTCCTCCCAGCTCGGTGCCAGAGGTGGGTGCCCAGCCCTGCTGGGATCCACACTGAGAGGCAGGGAAGGGAGAGGAGAGCTCCTGAGTCCTGTAGTGAGATCTGCTGAAAGGTATGAGCAGCCTGAGGGTGAGGAGATGATGGGAGAGCCAAGAAAACTCCTAGGGAGTGGTCGAGCTGAACTAACAAAATTCTTTCCCATGCACATGCCTAATACTTAAAAAAATAAAAACACTTTTGGGGACTACCGAGGCATGGGAAAGCCAAACAAGATCTGGTTTGGATTTACTTTAGTCAGCAGCGCAGGAATATCAGAGACCCTGCTATGTGAACTGGAGATTTAAATGCTACAAAATTCCAAAGAGCGTGATAAAGATGGACTTTTATTTGCCAAGAAGGGATGTGCTTGTGCAGTGTTCACAGCAATAGTGCATTTACCCTCACTGATGGAGTGGAGTGGTATTTCTCCTAGAACTGGTGGGAGAACCTCCTTTACTCAGCCCTTCAGCCCACTGCCAAGTCCCTTAGGGATAACTTTCCCATAAAGCAAACAGCTCAGCAATGGCCCAGCCCAATCTCTCCATGCAGAGAAATGCTGGGACCGGACCAGTTCATTTACAGGGTTAAGAAAGCAACTTCTAAATTTTGCTAAATTGCACTACATTTTGCTTCTAAATTTTAGTGGGCTTTCTCTGGGCTGCCTGTCACTGCTCCCTGCAGCACTGCAGCCAAAGCTGGACCTCACGAATGCAACAGCCGCTGCAGCCATCAGCTCCAGCCCTGGGGTGGGCTGCACAGTTAGGTCAGCTCTTAACAGTAGCAGCTGTTCTTGCAGCAATGAACAGTCAAAAAGCCCATGGTGAACGGAAGGACCTCCAGCGGAAAATCCCAGTGTGTTTTCACAGTCACTGGGGAAGGGCGCTCACCAGAAAGGTGTTTTTTGGAGAAAATGTGTTCTTCAGTATGTTTCCCTCTCGTTTGGCTTCGGAGCAGATTTTGCCTGATGGTAACACTCAGGCAGATGTCTCCAGGCATTCCTTTTGCTTAATGCAAACACACGCTGCTTCTTTGAAAGACACTGCGTTTTTGCTGATTGTGGCTTAGGTGGTGGTGTAGAGACATCTTAAGGAGGCCAGGAACAGGACC
Source organism: Tetrax tetrax (assembly GCA_009806455.1). Lineage (NCBI taxonomy): Eukaryota > Metazoa > Chordata > Aves > Otidiformes > Otididae > Tetrax > Tetrax tetrax. The sequence continues at coordinate 191,176 of WHYT01016218.1, forward strand.
AGCAGCTGGAAACTTTGAACTGGATAAATCCTCAAGGCTGCAGGTGCCTGGGGTCAGAGGGTCCTGGAGGACAGGCTCACCTTGCATGCTACTTGGTCTGTTCCTTTGGGCAGTGCTGTGAACACCACGAGACAGACTTTGGGTCTGTTTTCACCCATGGGAACAGAATCAGATATGAGGGGGAACATGACACAGAGACATCTGAAACCGTTAACTCAAATTCAGTACAGTGTGAATATCGCTGGACTGCTTCCAGACTTCTTGTAGGACATCTGTGTACTGCTGCAAATGGCCACGCTTGGCCTCTCACAGCTCAGGAATCCTTCCATCATGGGGAAGGCAGCCTGCAAAGACATGTGCAACCACTCAACTGAGAAGCAACTGGATGAAAAGATGTGTCAGAAGGCGAGGAGCAACAGCAGTATTCAGTCATAACCAACATGGTTGGAAAGCACTGAACTAGAGACGAAAGGGATTTACTACAGATGCGTTCCAGGTTATTCAGGGCTCCAAGAAGAATCCAGGCCATAGTTTGATGATGTTGTAAATCCTGCTTTAGGGCTCTCAGTAGATGAAAAATGTTGCATCCTCATGCTACCGGAGTTTAAAAAAAAATAAGTTTCAAGTAGCAGTAAGTGCTGTATCTACTATCCAGCCCACTGACTAACTGTGACAGTTTCACAGGCATATGGCACAGTAATTTCTCTCCTCAGATGCTGTGTGAAAGCAAGATATAAAGAATCTCCAGAACAAGACTGCAGGGGGGGAAATAGCTGAACTGACAACACATAACATCATGTTTACAAAGTAAACAAGCTGGGGAGACAAAAGCAAACCTTTTCTCAAATCTTTCGTTAAAAGAGCCTTCTGTGCAGCATGCAGCTATTAGCACCAGCACAGCACAGATGAGACAGAGAGATTTGAAACCGATATTCCTTCAAAGAGTTTGCCATGTGCTGCTGCAGCAGTAGCTATCTCTTCAAGTCCTGGTTCAGGAAGAAATACTGTTTACTAGATTACCAGCAGGCAAAGGCCTATCACCACATTCATTTCCAGTAGTCACTGGAGGGGCACTGAGTTGCAGCATCTGAGAATCATTGTCACTGGCAGACTGGACCTGCAGCCCCAACGGTCAACAACTGCAAACCAGCTACACAAACCCTGCCCATCATCTTCTCCAAAAGATGCTTTAAGGAGCAAACACAGCACGAGGTCTGGAGTACTTTAGTGCTCTACCCCTTGCCAAAAGCCCCTGAGAAAGGATGTGAACTGCCTTGTGCAACTGCAGCTTGCCTTATGCAGGTGATGATGCATGTTTTAATATGTGCAGAAGAAGAAACACAAGTAACTCTGATGCACGTGGACACCTTGTGTTATTAGAGGACCATGAACAGTACTAAATGTGGACTAGCTAATGCATCACACCAACGGGATCTCCACACCACTGATCCTTCTGCTTCATCAACGTGCTACTGAGACATGGGGGCCATGCCTTGAATTACTTCCTCAATGAAGTTACTGTTTAGCCTCTTCTTAATCAAAGATGAACCAGATTTGCCATGATGAAGCCAGCTCTGCTGGTAAGAGGGGATAAGGTGAGAAGCCCACACTCACACATACTGGTGCACTCACACTTACTAAACCCTGTGGTGAGAAGTTGTCCTCAGCGCCATTTTGCCTTCTTTGGTCTCACTTTTTCCCCCACAAAAGCCTTGAGGTGGTCTCCAGAACTACCACCTTGTGGTAAATAAGCGAGATGTTTCAGCATGAACAGGGGCTCTGGGGGCAGCAGTGTAATGCTGTGGTGCTATTATTCTGAGCTATTATTCTGAGCCAGGGCAGAAAAAGAGAGAAAGAAGGCTTGAGAAAGACTGACGGTTGTTTTGTGATGTTAGGTCAGCTGGTGCACCGCTTGTCCCAGGTGTTAACCTTCCATGTGTGGGCCCAGCCCAGACTGCCTGGATGTGCCGGCCGAAAAGACTGTATGAAATTACACTTAAGACATTGAACACTAAGGCCATTCATTTCCGAAGAAGTGGAAAATTGATTCTTGGATCAGAACATATCTTCGGTTTGCTTTACTGGCAAAATACCCCAGAGTGTGAACCTCCCAGCCCTCACACAAAGGTCTGGAGCATTTTGATTTCAGAGGGGCAGGCAAAGGCAGTGGGGCGAGGGGTTGGGTTGGGGGGCGGGAGGGGGGATTACGCCTGGCTGTTGTTTTGTTGAAAGTCGGTTTGTTTCTGCCTCATAAAGTATGCAAGAATGTTCCCATGCTTCGCTTGGGCCAGCCCCCAGCCGCATGCTTTGCACATTAGCAGCTGATGCTGGAATGCGGCGTTCCCAGGGCAACTGTTAGCCCCCCATGGAGCCCCGCCAGCCCCCGCCATTGTGCGGGATCAGGCTGAAGGCGGCTTTGTGGGGTGATGTAATGCCGTGTATGCAAACTAAGCCAGGGGCACAAATGGCACTTGGAAACTGTTCCCTGACTTCAAAGGGTGGGCTGGCGGACTCCCACTAAGGCAGCCTGGCTCGGGCCTGCACCTTGCACCACCATATTTCTCCTACTCTCCCACCTTGCTGTTATCACTGCTACCGTGGCTGCGGCCCCGGCCCAAGTGTGGCAGGAGCTCTGCGGTGGGCAGGACCAGGGTGTTGCTATCCGTAGGCCAGCCCAAGTCACTCACCCACACGTCTCCACCTGGACCTCTGGGATACAGTCAGGAGGCTTTTTTTTTCTGAATATTTCTCTTTCTTGATGCTTGAGTATGGGACTGAAGAGATTGCTGCAGAGTAAGAAAGAAGATTTGTCCTCTCAGATTCATATCTCGACTATGGACACCGCTCAATTCTTACCCATCATCTTCAATAATTCAACCAATTCTACAGTACTGTATCCTCGAGAGATACGGCTTCATATTGATTAGAGGCTTAGGCTCCCGGGAGCCATGACTTGATACAGATCTAACACTGTGTAAATGTTAAAACAACATTATTCTTGTCCCTGAAGCTTTGCTGGGTTCTACAGGTAATGAAGACTGGGAGGGGAACTGGAAGTTTGCCACCAGCTTCAAAAAGAGAGAGTAATGTTATTGTTACATTTAATATCCATTTATTAGATGGCTGTCTAAATTCAGTTACTAAAGGGCAGAAATAGGATACAGCAGGGCATTCTGGAGACTGATCAATTCCTTAATCCCACCATGAGCTTAATGAAAATCTCAGCATCAGACCACTCATGTGCCAGATTGATTGGCAAACAACAGAAATGTGCCTGTTCTGTGAGCCTAGTTTCTGTTCTCAACAAGAAATTGGGGGAGGTATTTCAAAGAGTATTTTTAAAAACGCAAGCAGAAAATATGCAGTGTTCAAAACAATCTTTACAGTGCCCTTTGTTAGGGCAACAGCAAACCAATGTGTGACTCCGACTAGGACTGAGAATATTCCTGCCTGGGAACAAAAGGCATCCCAGTTCCACACCTATTTGCAGACTGTGGAGTGCTTTAGTACTGACACCTTGTTCTAGAACATATTGGCCCAGTTTTTCAATGATACATAGGGTTCCAGAAGATGCACATAGGCATCAGTGAGTTAAGTGTCAAACAATCTGGGACATGATTCTTTCCATCTTTCGGTACTAGAACCTTGTCAAATTATCTCAGACATTTCCTGTAGCTCTTCTGAAAGGTAGGCAAGTCAACTGCAGCAGTGATGTTTTTAGCCAGTGTAAAATCAACACTCAAAACAGTTAGTATCTTGGTCATACATCACTATCAGTGACAAAACTGGGACAAGAAGCCAATGCATGCAGATGGAATAATGTCTCCTGATTTCAGAAGGGCCAAGGTTCCTCCTCCAGCCTCCTAGCTCAGCTGCCATGCGGGAAGGTGATTTCATGATCACAGAGTGCTTCTGACAGGAATGAAAACTAAATTACAGTGTTCTCTGTAATAAAAGTAAAGCAAAAGCAAATAAAACAGCAAACAAATACATGCTTGAAAGCCAAGAAATTCAAAGATACTCTTAAAACAACTTTATAATGTTGAGATAAATAGAGATGAAAGCAAAGCATATAACCTGAAATCTGCCTATGTGTCCCTACCAAAACTGCAGCAGCAGGACTTCTGCTTCAGTTATCCACCTCCCTAGAAATGACGCTGAGTGGAGAAACTTCCTGACCTGCCCTAGTGAGACCCCATCCTGCTTCCCTTCAGGTTATACAAAGCTCCCATTACTTTCAGTGGGAACAGCTTAGCAGTTCTAATACTGTGAATGGATGTATTATAATGTCAGTAATAACAAATGTCATGCACATTCCATGATTAGCTAGAAAAATGATTCTAGGGTTAAATAGGCATGTCTCATTCAGATGCATGTCACTGAGCTGGGCCCATCACCTAGGTACTGGATGCCATCTCTCCCTTTTTCTCCTTCTCCTATTGCTAAACATGCTAATCCCGCACAGCAACCAAACATCATTATTGCAGGCTTGTCCAAAAATTATACAGAGACAATTAGCCTCATTGAAAAAGGTATCAAAGACCTCACAGTATCATTCGTCGGTCCCTCAGTGCGCACGCACACACACAGGCATCCAAGGGATTTTAAACATAGCTAAAGACAGTGTTTTCATTAGTTCACTGTGAATGGCAGTGACTTCATGCATTAAAAACTCCGCACCTCCCCCTGTGGTGTAATGCCTGTGCCCTGAGATGAATGGCTTTGCTGCAGCTTTTTGTCCTGAAAGGCTAGGAGAGAGATACTCACCAGTCCCAAGGGAGATTGCAGCTGAATGTGCCCTATTATGATCATGCTGACAGCATCTGTTGATTGCAAAAAGCAGGTGATAGCATCTCCATCAAAATTAACACAGGGATAAAACAAGCACCTCAAAGTGGCTGGTGTGGAAACTGGGATAGGGTAGCTTAGAGGAATACCACTATTTTAGCTTATCCTAGGGTATAAGCAGCCAACAACTGTAGGAGTTTGTGCTTCCAGACTGCTTTAGTAGCATGAACAGCCACAGTGCTCCTGAGAGACAGAAATTACATCCTTTGTCTTTCTCCTTTGTGTTATTGTCCTGGCTTTGGCTGGGATGGAGACAATTTTCTTCCCAGTAGCTGCTGTGTTTTGGATTTAGTATGGGATTTGGTATGCAAAGAATGTTGATAACACACTGACATTAATTGTTGCTAAAGAAACTAAGGACATTTTCGGCTTCCCAGATTTTGCTAATGTGCAGATGTAAGAAGCTTGGAGGCGTATAGCCAGTACAGTTGACCCAAACTGGCCAAAGGAAGTATTCCATGCCATAAATGTCACGCCCTGTATATAAGTGGGGGATGGCTGGTGGGCAGCTCTCTCGCTCTTTTCTTTTGCTGCTTGAGATCGTTCCAGGATCACTTTTGGTTTTGTCCAGTGATTGCTGCTCAGGATGGGCTGTATTGGTCTCTGGGTCATCAGGTGGTGAGAAATTATGTGTCGTTCATTTTGTATATTTTATTATCCCTATATTTTATTTTTAATTATTATTATTAATATGTAGATATTATACCTTCCTTTGCCATCCCAGTAAATTGTCTTAACCTCAACCCATGAGTTTTCCTTTATTCCTGATTCTCTCCCCCATTCCCCTGGGGGAGAGAGGGTGAGCGAGCAGCTGTGTGGTACTTGATGGCTGACTGGGGTTAAACCATGAGTTATAAAAAAAACAAGCATAAGGTGTATTAGATCATGCTGTTCCCAAATGTCACTCTCAGCATCCTCAAGCATGTGGGGACAGAAAGACTAAAAGTTGGACAAGTGGATGCAATAAGAATGCAGATGTTTGCAGGAAACTGTGTAAGCGGTCTGCTGTGGCTACAAGTTTTCTGCAGGGGTTTCCATATTAAATAATATTACTAAAGGAATGTTTCTTGTTTTAAAAAATGCTTGTCATCTATTTTGATATTGGGTTTCTTATGACCACAATGCATATCTCCTGTTGCCTAGATTAGTTATTTTCTTGTTCACAAGTGTTCAGTGCATATTTATCACAAATACACTCTATGATAGGGTCATGAGAGAATATCTGAACCACTACAGAGCAATACTGTAGTGAATCAGCCTACTGAATGAGATGCAAAATCGCTTCACACTTTATCTTACAGAGAACTTCTCAACAGAGAATGTGAAAACCCCACAACTCTGGGCAATGATTACTACTGCAACATTTGTTGGGAGGCTTGGCAGCGCAGCCACAATTTTTCCATAGCCACAACGAAGCTATGGAAGCTGAGCACTCAGGAGCAGCTGATGACTCTCTGCAAACCTATTGAAGAGCTCCTGGCCCCAAAAGCTCGCTCTTGTTTTACAGCTGTATGAGCTGTTACAGCCCCCTAATAGCACTTCTCTGGACCACCGAGGCTGCAATGATTTCAATGCTGCAACTCTTAGGACCAGTGTCTTTCACAGGATGTATCAGCAGCCTGATCCGAAATTGATGGCCATAAATAGAACCACAGCCATTCTAAAAACTTAGCTCTTAAGTCTGTTTGGAAATTTAAGCTCAAACTTTCCCAAATTCCTTTAATAGAAATATTTACATGCTCTGAAATAATTTACAGACTACTACCATCCCCGTAACAGCCCTATAGAAAATCATTATTTACTAGATAAATACATTTTTACATTGGGCTACGTTTTAAGGGTGAACCCCGACGAGGCTGTGCACAGCCTTGAGGAATCCACTGTTAATGATTAAACTACACACCATCTCCTAAAGGTGGTGCTGCAGCCAAAATGCAGCCCATAGGTGGGCAGCAGAAAGCAGGCAAAGTAACTGTTCTGCTAAAGGATGATTACTGCCTTCAAGCATAATGCTCTTGACAGGCTGGTCTAAACTCTTGTCAGGGTCACAAGGTTAATCTCACAGCAGCCACAGGCCCCCTTACTGCTGAGCGTGAACAATATGGTTAACATTTTTGGAAGGGAGTTAAATTTCTTCATCATTCCTAGCCTACACCTGACAGAGGCAGCCTTCTTCCCTGCCTTCATAACCTGCCATCTGGAAGATAACAATTCTTATCTAGCCCGTTGATCTTCTCTTCAGTCGCTATGAATGGTTCCCACCGCTGACCAAAAGACCAGAAAATAGAGTTTACCCACCTGAAATAAACTCTGAGCTTTCCTGAGGCTAATTCCTCTGGATCGTAATGTGACTGCAAAATACAGGAATGTGTGACACAGCAAAGAGCTCTCAATACCAGTAGCATTCCTCCGGCTTATCACCGCAACCACCACAGCTCTCATTCCTGGGCTACTGAGTAAACGCAAATAAATCTTGACATTGTTTTTTGTTCACTATCTCATCGCATTTGGCTTCATTCATCAGTTTATCCTCATGTAAGACTATGGGTAGGTTAATACAGGACAGATGATGCCATTTAGCTTACATCCCAACAAAGAGGGGGTTGCACTTTGCTTGAGCACCTACAGTGACGGTGCAGTATTTACTTTTAATAAATTAACATCAACAACCAGTTACCAGTGACAATTGCAGTAAAAGATCTACCTGTCCTCATGCAGACTTGTGCCCCATGCAGGGGGAATTCTGGAAATCAAAGTATTCAGACTCAACAGTGAGATCTCTAACCTTATAGTCCTTGCAAGCACCTGCAAGTGCTATCAACAGCCCTAAGTTTATCCAAATGTATCTGTGCCTTAGCATATTTTCTTGGACTCAGGCAAGCTTCTTTTTGCTCTCCATATCCCTGTCAGGAACTCAAAGATGTCATGGACAGGGTTTCATATCCAAACATCTCTCTCATCCCACCTACAATTAACCAAGAAACTCCAAATTTCCCTTGTTAGCAGTGCAGACCAAGTACTTAAGGTTCAGATCTACAAACACTGAGGTCTTATATACGTGTCCAAATTCATTCACATCATTGAAGTCAGGTGTATATACAGTAATGCAGACCTGGACTAGTGAGAGCTATCTATGCTGCCTAATTTTAGGTGAGGCAACCTGTACAGTCACAGAAGGGAGAGAAGCCTCCCAGGGACAGCCAGAGGTAGGTTTTTTTTATTTCCTTCTCAAACTGGTTGATGTGACCCATCCAGGGGAGGGGGAAAGAGAATGTACACTGTAAAAGGTGGATATAATGGAGCCTCAAAACTCTTTCAGAAGAGAAGACGCACAGTATGAAAATTTTGAGAATCCCGTCTGCTAAGTAGCATCTCTGTTATCTTTGTCAGGAACAGACTAACCTCCCAACTGCAGTTATGCTGGCCAACCACTCCCCCTCTCCTGCCTCACACCAGATCTAGCAAGCATGCAATTACCCAGAGATTTACGCCTTTTCTTTCTGCGGCTTGGGTGCAACTTAATGTTTTAGAAACCGTGGGTTTCTGCTGAAAAGGTGGTTTGCCACTGAAAAGTTCCAACTGCAGCATCCCAGCCATCCCTCCCATATCCTATGGGAAAAAGGTGCTTCAATTCAGCTGGCTCAGAGTGATAAAAAACAGTTCAATTTTTCCACAAGATTAGTCTTCTGGGGTTGGCCAAATGGACCGATTCACCTTGCAGCTGTATGATCACTAGGCTGCACACCAGAGAAGCAGCAGAAGTGTATGGCAGAGAGAGGAAGAGGAGCAGAGCATTCCTTTTGGCTGGACCAGCTTATCTGTAACCTGAAACCATACCATAAATTAGGTGCCTTAAACACAGATAGCCGGAATTTGCCCCCTTGCCACCCAGGAGCAATGCTTAGACCACATGGCAGCAACATGGTCAGCAGTGAGCTGTGCTATCTGTTTGCCTCCTCAGAAGGTCATGACATCCCTGCTGTCAGGTCATGTGTGGGCAACACAGAAGAGCAATCTTTACCATGGGCATCTCCAGTGCAACGGTGTCAGTGAAGCTCCCTTCCTCCTTTGAGATGTAGGACATGCCTGGATGCATGGACATAGGTATTTATGGAAGAAGTAAAATGCGGTGATCAAGACCAAATTATTTTGGAAGTACTATTTTCTGTTTCAGTGAGGTGAGCTTGCCGGGCAAAGAGCTAAATAGCTAGAGAGCAAAATCGCTGTAGGTATCTGAAAGTGCTTTATACCTGTTAGTGCAGGGACTCTGAACTGGCTTTCTACATCTGACATTTTACTTCTATGAGATGAGTATTTCCTCTGTCATTTTAATGGAAGGAACCAGCTATTTTTAAATACCAGGACTCAGTTTTTTATGGGATCATTTCCAAAAGGCTGTGGACATCTTCCCCCAGGAAAAAAAAAAAAAACCAAAAAAAAACCAACCAAAACTCAACCCTCAACTTTGAACTAGAAAATTAAAAATAATCAATAGCAGTAACAGTTTTTATGGAGCATAATTGATATAGACAAAGAGTTAGAGAACACTTCTTATCTTTTAAAGTTTTTAAATACATTTTGGAAGCAACTTTAAGTGAACCATGCTGACTTGTGTTTCTCATCTTTACTTGATGCATGATGACAAAAGGAGATAACCTTGGTATAGATAGCATGATTTATTCAGAACTGAAGACAGTGAGACATGCTTGTAGTCACTGCAGATTAGTAACCCCCGTATGTACATTTTTTATTACTTTAGGCTTTTCTCCACATCCCACTCTTCATCTCCAGGTTTTGCTTTGTCTTTGCCTGTCTTGAAGTAATGTCCTTTCTAAAGGATAGAAACCAATCCCACCAAAGATTGTATTTCACAGCCACATTCTTTATTTACAAGGGAGTTTCAAGTGCTCAAGGCTTTTTATAAGATACCTTGGTTGTTTTTATAACTTGATGAAATGTTTATAATGTGATGAAATAGCTTTCAATTCAGATATACTTTAACAAGGAGAGTTACAGCAGACATTTTAACACCTCCAGGCAGCCTCTGAAACTATTGTAGTTTGGTGAAATGTATTATATTTCTTGGTACAAGCTTTTAAATCAGCTCAAACTTTTTTTTTTCAGGAAAAAGACTTTTTTTTCTTCCTGAAGAATGACAGGTTGAAACATTCAATTCTGAGTCAATTGTTTTGTTCAGGCACTAAAAGACCCATCATCCCTTCTAGAGCCAAGGCAAAAACATAAATAGGCAGGAGCCATTATTCCAGGCAACGGAGCCTCTGACCAGAGCAGTGCTACTCATGATGGCTAGACAGAGCCCTTTCTGTAAGTAAGAGGGGGGCTGTGTGGAGCATCTTTAGCCCTGACCCCCATTTTCAGAGGCGAGAGCAAAGCCTGACTAACTCCATCCCAGGGCGCCCACCCAACACTCAGAAAGCATTTGCCAGCAATGAGGGGAGTCTTAGTTGCCTCTTTTATTAATTCATTTCAAAACACGCCCTGTGGGTGGAATAAACCCCATATTTCAGGCACTTTTCCTAATGTCACCTCCTGCATGGGCCAGTATCATAGCACTCTTCCCAGTGATCTTTCTCAGCTTTGCACAGGAGCTGGGAATTCATCCAAACCCCTTGTTCAGTGCCCAGCTAACGTGATAAGAAAGGAAGCGGACGGGACCTACACACCTTAGTAATTTTATCCAGAACATGCTGGAGAGAAGAATATTTATGGAATTTATGCATGCAGGAGATGTGCGCACAGTACAGCAGGAGATAACTTTTTGTGAATTTTAATAGCTTTTTAAGTCAGGTACAGGCAATGCCTTTTCTTCATGTTTGGAACTGGTTTGCTCCAAGCAATGCAAAAATTAGAAACATGCTTTAGCCAAAGTGACTACGTTTGACCTCCATTTGCATTGACATTGTTGTAAATTCAAATTATTTCACTGTAAGATCTTAATTTGCCAGAACATAACTGACTTCTAGTTATCATTTTTACAACCCTTTCTTTGCAGATTTCACAGGTTCTTCACTATCGCATTATATACCACTCCTGCTGCCAAATTTCAAAGCTCTTGCTGCTTTGACACAGCTCACCAGTGTTAATACAGAACTCATGCATTTACTACACAGGCAAGAGGGAAAAGATGAGTAAGAGCAGGGTAAGCACTTGGCTGTAGTTATCTGTGAATAGGCTTAGGCCAGCAATGATAATGGTAGAAATAGATTTTACAGGCTAAATTCATCTTGTCTTTGTGCCATTACTTCATGGAAGTGTTCAGCCTAAATGCGGTCCCTTTTTCCCTTTCATCCCCCATTTCTCATTTAAGAAGCAAGATGACACAGTATATAAGGGTATTTATTCTATTCCCTTAAATTTGAAATATTGTATCCTCATTTTTGGCTTTCACTCCACTTTTTACACTGTTTTCTCATCCAGGCACAAGATTTCCCGAGGTGGGGGAATCTGCAATGATGCCTGGTAGCAGGAGGTAGAGAATTTGCAAGCCTCTGTTCAGCCAATTGTTTCCTGCACGTAGGATTTTGGAGCTTGCGTAGCTGCTCCCAGGCACGTTTCCCTCCCCATGCACTCCAGGCCCCCTCCCCATTTCCCCCCCCCAGAAACACCAGTTCTCCTTTTGTGTGAAGGCGCAAAGCACTCCCCAGGCAGGACCCCAGCAGCCACAATTACATTTCTTCCACATCCCAATCTGCTGGGGGGTGAATCAGAGAGAACAGATATAACATTTTCAAAATACAGCAAAGGGCAACACTTTTGCATGAAAAATCCCAGTGCTTTTGTAGAAGAATCTGTCTTGGTTCTACTGCCTCTTTATTAATACTCCAATGCTTTGTAATTGCAGATGCTTCCAGTATTTGATCTAGGGAAGAATACAGAAATGCAGATAAAAATATGAAAAAGGTAAAACATGGATATTCAGATGAAAAATAAAATCTGCATTTGATATAAAAAAAAAAACCAGTGCAACCAGGGAATACCATTCCAAATATTTCAAAAGTCAATTAGTTTTTGTAACCAAAACCTACCCTTCCCCATCATCTAGCAGTGTTATTTTTCCTTTTGGATTAAAAATATTTAAGTAAGCTAGAGAGAAAAAGGAAAAAAAAGACAAAAACAATATTACAGAAAATATTTCTAATCAGGGCAAAAATAAACACATACCTCAGAGGAAATAAAATCAAGAGACAAGCCCTTGTGAAACACATCATCAGAGACAGCAGAGGCCGTTCACTCCTTCGGGAAGCATGGCTTTGGTAGCGTTGTTGTTGTCCTTAGGAACTCAGAGAGGAAAACATGCAGGGAACAGACAGCAGGAAAGATTTTTTTTTTATTTATTAAGCAGTGAATGACAATGTGCATATATGTTTGCCATGCAGAGGACACGTAATTATTTTAGCGTTTGACTGAAGCCTAAATACAAATGATAAGCGCTGAGAAACCCTGGGCAGGGATTTAAATGCTCTGGCATGGTTTCAAAGTGATTTGAAAGCAACCAAAACTTCACAGTTCAAATTGCAGTGTGCAGTTAAATAAGTAGACAACTCCTATGTCATTATGGTATTAAACACCGAGAAACCCCATTGGGGAAGAGCTGTTATAGATTTATTATGTTCTACTTGATGAACTACGTGGAAGTGGCATTACTGAGGCCCCAGGAGGGAACTCATACCAGCAGCATATACACTTTGTGTGTATTTAGCTACAGACACCAACTTGCCAGAGCACCTGTATAGGCAAATATACGTCAGATGGCTCCTACCAGAGAGAATGCAATTTGAACTCCTCACAGCCAGCGGCTACGCCACCACTAGCTGTGAGCTCAGGCGGCTGTGTAATGAATACAGGTTTGGGCTTGATTACAGCTTTGGTTAGGAAATGTTGAAACCAAGGGCCCTGGGAAATTGGTCAGAGCCTATAATGATGTTGAATGATTTAGTGTTACTGAAAGATTCTTATTTCTCTGTTTTGCTTTAGAAGTAAAATGAAGCTTATGACCATTTTAGCAAATACGGTCCCATGGACATTCTGCCAAGAGTAAGAGTTACAGCCTCTGTGCTCTAGGGCCAAATTTGATTTATGAATCCGTTCTCCCTACCCAGATTCCCCACATGGTTTTCCAAGGTTTCTGACGGAGACACGTTAAGCAGCTGTTCCCTTACTACCTGAAGGTGTCTCTGTTTCAACCAAAGTGAAAAAACTTACAGAGGACGCACATCAGGATCCTCTGGGATGAAAGATGTAACAGACATATAAGGCACCAGGCACAGCAGGGTATAATGCAATGTCTCCTCTGTCCCCGCAGTTGCACGGCACATCCCTGGCACAGGACCCATACCTCAGTTGCCCACAAGCGGTTTATGGCCCCAGTGCTGCACCGTGGCCTCACTTGCAGCATAATGTGGTCGATGATCATCACAACAAGCATTTGATTTTAATTTAATGTAAAATGGTGTCTCAGACCTCATCAGTTATATCTATACCTTGTACACAGCTTTTGGTATAATAATGACTAATTATTACTAATAATGTAACCAATACTGTTATTAGCATATAAGCCACCCTGCAGCTTCATAAGTATTTTCTATTGCTTGCATTCTATTGTAGATAAATTTGATATTTTATAGGTAAAAAAAAAAAAATCAATTCCCTATCCCAGAGACCAAAATTAAACCTGATTTCACAACATGCTAATCAAGAAAGCCCTAGTCTGATGAACAGTCCCACTGAAGCTATGATTTATTTTCTAGGAATAAGGCAAGAGCCAGCAAAATCAGGCTCTAACATGCACTGAAAACATCACAAAATAAGATTTTGCTTCAGCATGTAGGCTAATAGAAAGCAGATTATTATAATTTCATGTGTCATACCTACGATGACTGTATACACAATGACAAACACATACAAATGATTATTCTCCTGCAAGAACTGCATTATGGTTTGAAGGTCTCCATAACATGTACAGCTGGATAAATCTGACCAATTTAAATGGAGAACACAGAGTTCTGCAAACAACCTTTCACGCAAGACAGCCAAGTATTTTAAGTATTTTTTTTTTAAGGCTGTCAGCTTACTGCAGCCACAGCTAGTTCAAACTTTCTTTAGGATTCATTTCATGCTCTCCTTTCTGTTAATATCCCCGAGATCAATCCTTTCTCTAATGAATAGCTGACCTATTCTTCTTTGATTTGCCATTGATTTCCTCTGCTTACCTCCCAACGCTTTGCCTGTTGATTAAATGCTGGACATAAGAATGCCTCAAATTTCTGACTTCTGAGTCATCCTCTCATGACTTGAACAGCTTGAAGCCAGCCTCAGCTCCCCGAGATCATTAGTGAAAACTCCTTTTGTTTCTAGACTCTACAAACAACCCATTTCTCTCCAAGCTTAGGTGCTGCTTCTGAACTAGATAATAAATAGCAGCAACAAAACTATCTCCTATACACATTGCTAAAACTACTGTAAGGAAAAGAAAGGGATACTTTTCCAAGATCGTGAAGGAAGAACTCAGCTTTCTCTCTTGCAGTGTGAAATCTTTTTGTCTGCATGCAATGCAGACAAGACCATGAGCAAAGACATCTGCTTATGCAAACTTTTACTTTTGCATGGGGTCCCTCTGACTTCGGCATGGCTCTGCACAAGACATAAGCTTACAGAAGGGGCTCTATTTTCTGAATTTTCTGAATCAAGACATTGATTTATAAGAACCCTTCCACAAATCCCTCTCTCCAGCTTTGACTTTACAGAGCAAGCTGGATGAAATTGCTTATCTGCACTGCAAGAAGGAGAGCTGGAGTTGAGGCTTTGAAAACAGGCAGCGGTATTTCCTTGGAACATAGATATCTTCAGCCTCCAACACTTTGATGTCTCCTTCAAAAACAAACAGGCTAACACTATCTCCATGTTCCTGCACTTCTGATGTTTCTCAAAAAATAAAGTTTGTTTTCTCTAGGGTGACACACAAAGTCTACCAATCCTAGGAGACCAGCTATGCAGGATAATTACTGCACTTCTAATTGAGCTAACCATACCTGACAGACTATATTCCATTCTGACCATGGCTACACTGGGAACCTTGGCCATACACTGAGGAAACCTACGCTTTCCTCACCCTCCTGCTCAGGTTATGGGAAGGAACACAGTCCTAAATTGAAAGCCCTAAGGCCTCTGGCGGGAATGACAAGGACAGCAGGTTAACGTGGCGTACCATGAAGCACATCCCTGTCTCAACAGCCTAGACACGCTCCTTTGCTCCTGTGATAGCTACATAGAAAGCCAAGCTACGAGTTTCTAAGCAACTGTAACATTTTCTTTTTCAAATGATCAAAACCCAGAAGCATGCAGCAAGTGCTCAGAGCTGTTTGCTAACATTTCGAGCTCTCCACCAGCTGTCAGGACATGACAGAAAGTCCATCGTGCTGGGCTCTGCTGCAGGCTTCACGCATGGTATGGGGCAGGTTAAAAAAGAACAAGTTCAACAATAGAGCCTACACTTGGGCACCAGATTCCCTACCCTTGCATTCAATTCTGCAATCCATGCTGGAAACTAATTGAGGAAACATAGCTGATGATATTACAAGATGCTGACTCCAGCCCTGGCTGGACCACTCCATGAAACAATCTCATCAACATGACAGACCCCTCTTGCAGCAAAAAAAAAGGCTGGAATTTTCTGTCCCTTTAGTGAGTTTGACCAGCTTGGCTATCTGAAGTGCAGCGGCGCTTGCACAAGGAAGGTAAAGCGAGTGAAGGAGACAGGAAACTGAAGGTGGGAAGGAGTAAAAAGGAGAGGACAGTGAGATATCTTTCTATGGGCAGAGGGGAGCTGTCGTGCCAGCTCAGCTGTCCATGAAACAACACATTAGGAAACTCTGAACAGCATTAGAAACAGCTGGCATGCTGAGAGGGTAACTGTATAAATCAGCCCAGGCTTAATGAAAAGACAGACTATGAAGGACTTAACCTTGGTCAGCGAGGGTGACTTATGTCCAGGTAGGACCCACAGCCCTGCAACCATTCCTGAAATGAGGTGCCTACATATTTGCTCAGATAATGAGCAAGATGCCAATATTTTCTCTCAGAAGGCTGTTGTGGGAAGAGAAAGGGTTGGCAATGAGATGTCCCCTGTGCTCACAGAGCAGCCTCACTATTACAGCCCAGCTGGGAAGAGACAGCGGTAAGTTGTCATCCACGCTGGCAAGGCTGAGGTTTTATCCAGTTTCGTGTCCAACCTAAAACAGAGGAGAAAAACCCGGGAGCAAGGACAGGCGACCCGATGCCCTGCTTCCCTCATCCTATCACGCTGGTTATGTTGGGCACACTCTTGTGCTCCCTCCTGGGCAAATTTCACTTCTTTTCCCGCAGAGTAACGCACCACGGTAGGAAAGCCCTCCCACCCGCTCGCCTCACACCTTGATGCCATCCCGGTTCCCACGCAGGCTCCCCCCGCCGCAGCCCATTGGGGTCCCCCCGCACACACACCTCCAGTCCCGCCGCCGCCCCCCCCC
>WHYT01016218.1:210485-228908 GCA_009806455.1 Tetrax tetrax
GGGGGGGGGGGGGACTGTCTCCTGTTTCCCCATCATTTTGCTGAAGTCTGGCAGTACTGTGTGCTGTCTCTGAAGCCGCATCTAATTGTAAAGACCCTGCTGTTTGTGTTAATTTTGTCAAGGTATTGGCAGATTGGCGTTTTCACACTTGTAATAGAAGCAAGCTGTGCTGCAGGTGGAGTTTTATCTATTCTTTCTGGAAATCCCTCCATTTTACATTAACTGATACTCCTCTCTGCTCTGTGCTCAGGATTAGCTGTACACTTCAGGGGGAAAAAGTTAGCAGCAGATGGATGCAGAAGCTGGCTAGTTGGTCTGAATATTTAGACAGTGATTTAAATGCCATGAGATCAGCAGTGGACTTTCTCCTTCCTCTGCGGAAGCAAGCCAGTTTTGGGGTTCTTTTTTTTTTTTTCTTCTTTACCTGGTTGTTACTGGTAGTAAAACTATTCCTGCTCAGAAGAATTCGTTACATGATATATTGGTAGAAGCATGTCTGTTCTTATTTGTCCTGCAACTTCAGGTATGGCCTATGCAGTTATAATGTTGCCTTTTGTTTTAATAAAGATTTCATAGTTTTTTCCTTCTAGAACTGTTACGAGATCTTGGTAAGAATAGAAAATAAAGGAAGAAGTTATTCATGCTTTTTTTGACAGCTCTGCAAAATATTTCAGGAGGCTTGGTGATCTGTTCCAGTTTATTCCAGCCCAGCTCAAATATAAAAATACCATCCCCGTGGAATAATTTCTGCAGAGACAGTCTTGTAGAAGAGTGTCTCTCAGCTGTTGTGCTTAAGGCAAGAGTATAATAGATCTGCTTGGGAGAAATCCTATTTATAGCCTTGGTAGACTTTGAAAAAAGGAATATGTTCTCAGTTGGAGAATTAACTGATAGGCTTTTGATTCGTGAGACCTCACACATTTGCAATTTGCACGATACAGAAAGATGCTTCTCTCTTGAGTTGCTAGTGGAGACCAGGTCTTGCTGCTGCTCTCCCCGCACTTCCTAAGCTTCATGACAGTTAACAGTGGCGGGGTTGGAACCCTCGCTCCCTGATTGTAAAGACATTGCTTTGCCTCTCCTGTTTCCCATAGATGCGAAAGATGAACAGTCTTTAGGGTGCACTACTTGGCAGAATCTAAAGATTGCAGTGCTTGGCAGAAGTACACAGGGTGAACACTGGAACATCTTCTGTTGCTGTCCTTCACAATGAGATACCAGATGTGGCATTTTCTTTACTGCACCCCTGGCTCTGCATATGTATGCCCATGAATAAGCTTTCTGGAAGGGTCCGTCTCAAAAGGGATGTGGCCCTGTGTTTGAGTGGAGGCAAGCTTGCTGTTACTGAATGGCGATTCAAGCAGTTCACTTCCCTTAGTCTTTGCAAGATCTCATGCGATGCAGTCTTGGTCACCCAGTGAGAAAACAGCTCTGTGCTTCTGAGTGGGCATCTTTTGCAGATGCTTTATGCACGGTGTAATGGACACTGGCTCACACCATGTCCCATATTTCACTGGTTCGTTCTTACGCTTCTGCATTTACCGATGCCAATCAATACCTTCAGTTGCTACTTACTCATAAACTTCAATTAATGTGCTTGATTTATGAGGTGTGAGGAAGCCCTATAAGATATTGGCATTCAGTAAATGAATCCATTAATAGACTATGCAGAGGTAAACAAATTCATTGTAATGAGAAACTTCACATTGGTAGTCAGACATGATAGGGTATGTGCTACTGCTTTTACCAGTCAGTGAAAAGGCAGGATCAGTTGATCTGTTGGTCTTCCCGTATTACCAGGAAAAAGGAACGCGGGAAAGGAGGTGCGTGCTCTAGCTGCAGGTTTTACTGTTTGGGTATTGTTTACAGCATGTACATTGCTAAATTTTGCATATGCATCTGATGAAATAATGTGTTTTAAAAGGCTGCATGATTTTTTTGTATAAAAATTCAAAGGCACTTTCCATCACTTGGAAGTGATGAAAAAACATGGTCCCTGTGAGATCTTAATTCATCCCTTTTTGCCTAGAGCCTTTAATACTTATTGTCTGTTTCTCTCAAAAGGCTCCTGAATTCAATTTTGGTTTCAGGGAAGGATTAAGCCCAGGTGATTCATGCTGGGCTCTCCTCACAGGAAGCGAACTGCTGAGGAGCTTTTCTCATCCCATGGGAGAGCCAGATGGAAGCATCGTGCTGCCACTCTGCATGGTCCTGCCGCCACTGCCCTGCTGTTGCGCTTCCATCCACTGTAGGAACACTTCCTTTGGTGCTCTGTCCTCAGCTAAGCCGCCTTCCTCTCCTTGAGGACTGGTTAGCAGCAGTCAGGTCTGGTGCGTGCCCAAAAACATGTGTCACTCTTAACCTGGCTGTCAGAGAATGCTACTGTCCCTGGGTATGAAAGTTGTCCCTTGCCTTTGAGTTTAAGGACTAGGGCAGTCTGCAGAAAGTAGCATAGTGGAGTGGTCCCGGATTAGGAATGGATGTCCCGGAGAATTTTGTGAGAGCCCTTCTACCTGAGCACCCATGCCACATTGTGGGAAGCGCAGAGCAGAAGAGTTACACACTCAAGAGCACGTTTTGTGTTCTAGCGCTCGCTCCTGCTGCCTGACTTAGGCAGGGAAACTTTGCAGCGCGAAGGTGGAGTGTGAGCAGTCATGCCTAACTAAGAGCTGTGTCTAATCTTGCAATGAAGACTAACGAGAAAGCATTTTCTTCTCTATTGTTAAAACTCAGTGTCACCAGGGAGTGCTGCTTGTAGAGGAAGAAAAGAAAAAGGATGCTGGTTGGTATCTAAGACCAATGCTCAGTGATTTCCCCATCTGTCCCAAAAAGTACAGGGTGATGGCTAAGTATACTAGGGCTCCACAGCCCTAAAGTTTTTTGAGGCATATCCCATTGTACCTTTTGAAAATCCTAAAGGAAATTTGGAGCCAGGCCCTCATCCCATCCCTGCAAGAGGACTGCACTCAGATCTAACAGGTGTTGCTAGCAGATGCAGAAGGCCTGCTGCAGTTGCATCTCCCACAGCTGTGGACTGAAAGACAGTTGTCTTTGCTGCCAGAGTGGCATCTGTCCCATAGCTAAGCTGCATCAGTTTTGGGATCCAGTCCTTCCGAGCACCCAGGTGATTGGGAGGTGTCTTGGTATTCCTCATTTGATGGCTTTGAATAGGAGCTTCCTGCTGAAGCAGTGCTCAGTGTTAGAAGGCAGGTGTGGATTCTACCCCAAAAGCAGCATGTGGACACCAGTTTCATGCCTTACCTCTTTGGGGCATCCTTGCCCTTGAACATGTTGCGCTCATCCTGGAGCGATGCTGAGGCAGATACATTTGAAAAGTCAATGTCCTTCTGGGAATTCGCTGCAGGACGTGACCTAGTTGTCCTGGCTGTTGGTTGCAGGTGGCACTTTTCACATGGTCTGTTGCTGTGACATAAAGCTAATTAGCTTCAGCCTTGTTTTCTGCCCTGACAAGCAACTTTTTTTCCCCCTCCCTCTTGACTGATGTGTCTTTCCAGAGAAATTTTCATAATCTCAAGAGATAGTCAAAGGAGGTGGATGGGGTCTTGAAGTTGCTGGGAAAGGTTCATCTATGGCATCATGGCACCTTTTACTCAGGCTCTTTCTTGCTCTGTTTTGCAGATAGTATTGGTGCCCTACAGTGTGTCTCTGAGGGGACAAAATCCCTGGAAGGTGAGGGAGGTTCTCAGTTTCAAGGCCGCGTTTCATCGTGAGTACAAGGTGGCCCAAGGGTGGGGTTGCTGCCAAGGGCAGGATGTTTTCCAGGCAGTTGTCTGTCTGTCTTGCTGCAGGACTGCCTTGATTAAAGCTGCTTAAGCTGATTGTGAAATGGCAGCCTAGGAGTCTAGTTGTCTTGGAAGCCGAAGGCATCTCTGGATAAATGTCTGGAATACATTAAGAAGAGTCTTAACCTTTCTGGACAATTTTTGATGAGACTTCATAGGGCCACTCTGGTAAGGTTTCATCAGGAAGATGCTCTATCTTCATTTTCTGTCAGCTCTAGCAACACCAGCTTTCCTGAGATGTTTTGCTGTAATAAACCTTATAAAGCACATTTCCAGGTGTTTTTGAGAGAAGCACAGAATTACCTGTGCTTTATTCTCGATAGAGGACTTTGTTCTATTTTGCTGCTTTGAGTTGGTAGGTGATTGCATGTTCATTTATTTGCTTTATCCCCTTGAGATGTGGCTGTGGCAGTACCTAGAGGCTGAAATCAGGATTGGGACCCAATTTGCCGTGGTCCCACAAACTGATGAGTAAAATACAGCGGCTTTCATGCAGCTGGGCGAACCCGCATGCTGTTTGGATGAGACCTGCTTACAGAGAGGCCCCAAATTCAGAGGTGGGAGGTCATCCTCATCCTGTTGTGTATACGGGCTGCGTGAGGTAGTATAGCTGGCCATCCCACCAATATCCGAAGCAAAGAGTCTCCTTCTTCCCCCTCCTCTTCCTCCCTCGAAGGGCTTGGCCGCTCTTATCCCTCTTGCTGGGGCAAACCTCAGCAATTCCTGCTGTGACCCAGCAAACACTGAGGTTCTGCTCCGGTGCTGGGAGGCAGCTCGAGGGGCTGTGGAGAGAGGAGGTAACGATTAGGGTTCTTAATGAGTTTTATGGCCGTGTTTGGGCTGTTTAATCAGAGGAGGCTTGAAACTGATGACAAGCATGTTTTCCAAAGCTTTGCTGCATGTGTGTTTAGGTAAAATAAACAGTGCTACATAAGCTGTGCCATCACTCTGGGCACTAACAAGTCTCCTCACTGATACTAGAAGAATACAAATAAATAGTGCCGTTGGCTGTTTCATTGATAGACAGCAGGGCCTTTGACGAAGCAATGACATCTCAAAATGTACTCCTCCAGGAGCTGAAACATGAAGTGATGTTATTTAAAAACAAAAACAACAAAGCCAAACAACCTGTAGGGTGTCCCAGAGGCCGATGACTGACTTGGACTTTTATTAATTCATCTGCAGTGCATTTGCTGGAGCTTTTAGGGTTTAATTGAGGTTAAGAGGTTGGAATCTGTGGTAAACAAAAGAATGGCATATGGGCAGTCTGAAATTGTGTACGTTTAAGTAAGAGCATTCCTTCTGGCCACTTGTTTTCATTGGGCAGTTACTCTTGGCTCACAACTCTTTTTTTTTTTTTTAAAAAAAAAAAAGTGTAAACATGCAGTGCTAGCAAGTTAATGATTCATTACGTTTTATCACATTCAAACATACCTCTAAAGAAGAGAAGGCTGAGCTGGGCTTGTGTTTGACCTCCCCCTTCAGATTAAGGACATAGCTTCTTTAACGTCTTACCTGCTGTGGCAGGGTTCACAAGCTCATTTGTTTTACAATTTAAGAAGAAAAACACCTTCTCCCTGTCCTTTCTCACTTCCTCTGCTCCCGAGACAGTTGTTCCCCTAAAAAATTCAAAGGGACGGAGCAGGTGTGAGACCAGAGGAAAAGCTTTCCAGAAGCTTTGTTTTATAGAGGCTCTGGGGAAGCAGGATTTGGTTTCTCCAGTCATCTACAGAAAATTGTGTGCACACGTTTTTCCACAGTTGTTTCTTTGTCCCGTTTTCAGCTGCTATGAGCCGCGTGAACGTCTTTGCCGAACGTGATCTCCCCTTGCGAGTGGGAACATGCGCTGGCCAAGGCAGCGGTTTGACAATTAAGACATTTCCTTGTACTGGAAAGGCTGAGCTCATACTCCAAGGTCTTTACGCTGTTGATAAAGTTTATGGCGCGTATGACATCAGCTGGCAATAACAATGGTGACCTGTTGCCCTCGAGTCATTCTGTAGACATCTGTAATTTATATACAGCTGTTAGTAGCACATAGCCTGGAGCCTAAGAGAGCTCATCAGTACAATTATATCGATAAGAAAGGATAAATCAGAGTTTTTCTCTTAATACTTCATTTAATAGACGCTTTCACCTGTCTAAGGAAGTCATATGTGTCTTTCCTGCTTGCTTATAGCAATCTCCTTTTTAAAGCTCCTAGTTCTTGTTTAATTAAATTCCAATTTTGAAAAAAAGTAAAAATAATAGCCTTTGATAGTCTTTTCATTAATACAATAAATGCATTTTTTTGTGTACTTCTGTCTCCTAAGAGAGGGTCTACATAAAAAACTTGTATCAAAAAATGCTTTATTAAGCAGTGTTGTATATGCCACTCAGGGAAGGGGGTGCATGGAACAGCTTTTGTACTTGCAAAAGAACACTTATAGACCTTTTTATTGTGTTTTGATTTAAAAAAAAAAAAATGTTTGAGCACAGAATTGAAGAGAGAGGAGTAAATCTGAGGGGCTTTTTTTTTCCTGTACTATACTTTGTTTTCCTGTGACAGTTTGCTTTTGCCCATCTACCCGAGAGTTTGATTCCACTGTATTTTGCCCTGAAACAGATCAAACATGATTTTAAATATCAAAATGCTTTTAAAACTTAATGCGCATGTGCACATAGATATATAGGTATATATGTCATGTGTGTTAGCATAACATGACCTGCTTCCTTGCTGCTTGTGATCCCTCATCCTTGAATCCATTTTGGAGGGTGAAGGAAAAGCCCTTCACAGCTCGTTTCCCGGAGAGACCCCAGTGTCAGTCAGTGGGTAGTAGGAGAGGGCAGCGCTGGCGGAGCTGGTGCATCTGGCTGCCCTTGCTGGGGTGGCTATGTGCCTGTCCCCAGGGTGTGGGGTCTTCATGGGCAGGCGTCAGCCAGCAGCACCTCTCCTGCTGCATCAGTGACGGGTGTCCTGATGTTGCTGGTGGGACAGAGACATGCCAGGGTGACTTTGTTCGGGGTTTGCTGGCTTGCATCAAATCTTCCACGGGGATGGAGCAGACCCCATCACTGGTTGGTTTCCCACTGGTTCAGGTTTCTGTCGGTGTTCATCCCTAACCTACCCTCGAGGAGCCTCTCTCTCCCCTTCCTACCATATTCGTTCAGTGCCGCAGGATGCTTCCTCGCCCTGGAGAGCGTGTGAGCAGAGAGGGCCTTAAAATACCGCAAATTGCTGAGCAAACTGTGTCTAATCTAGCTATAGCTGGAAGATTATGTTGGCTATGGTGCTTTTGGATGTAAATTGAATTTCTCTCTTATTTCTGTTATGATAATAACTTCAGCTCTAAGGCCAGGCTGGATGAGGCTCTGAGCAACCTGATCTGGTTGGAGATGTCCCCGCTTCTTGCAGGGGGGTTGGACTAGATGACCTTTACAGGTCCCTTCCAACCCAAACCATTCTATGATCCTATGCTTGTGCAGCTTGAGCTCAGCCCTTGGGAAGAGGCTGCCAGTGCTGGTCTCACAAAAAGTGAAACAGCGACACAGCCTTGCGAGGTTCCATGTTTCCACTTCCTTCTTTGAGCTGAGGTGTAGAGGATTTGGGTTCGGCCGTTTCCCAGGGACTAGCGCGGAGAGAGGGCCAAGACACCTCAGAAGTGCTCTGCACTGACACGTGCCTGCTGACAGCTCGTTGAAACCTCCGCTTTAGACAGGAGCGGGGTACTTGGTGGAAGGATGATGCGCTCTCCCCTCCCTTGTGGGCGTTTTTGGGAAGCAGTCTGTGGTGTCCTCTGCCTTTATCGCTTATGTGCGTCTCGATCTGGAGTCTGGTTTGTCACTCTACGGAGGCCCGATTGCTTTATGGCACTCCCCTGGGATGCATGGGCTATTTAAAGGTTGACTCTGCCTGGTTTGTGATGCGATGCTCGTGGAAACGTTGACTATGGCGCTGTAAAATGAATGTGTGTGTGTGGTTGGTTTTGTTTTGTTTTTTAAAACAGCAAGGAGGAAAACATCCTGTCAAACATGTGCCGCTCCCAGCGCCGACAGGAGCATGGCACTGATGCTCTCACCTTCTCAGCAGGTGCGTGAATGAAGGCAGCCTGACGCTCGCTCAGAGAAGAGACCCCGGCCCCCGTGGAGCTGCGCACCATGAGCAGGGCGCTGCTGGCCGGCAGGATGCAGCCAGAGAGCCGGAGCGTCTGTGTCTTCCTACCCACCCGGGAGCAGCTCAGCCTCGCCGTCGGGGTGAGTGGCCAGGAGCGGGGCCGGGAGGTCGCAGTGTTGCTGCGATTCAGTTTTGTTAGCTCCCATTGTTCTCCCAAAATCCTGGTGCAGGTCTGCTGACCAAAAGGCTATTAGCCGGCTTAGGGTAATTGGTGTTCCATTTTCTAATTGGGCAGCTTCAACTCATTTGCAGAACTCCTTAAAAGTCCCCGTTGTCTTTTTGGATGGGAAGTCCCCTCTGCTCTTTTTTCTGTTATTATTCCTGTTTTATTATGTCTGAGTGGTTTTGCCACTAGTAATAAGCCAACTATTTTTAAAATTGAACACAAAATGCCTTATGACTTGGCAAGCATGCCCAACACATGACCGTTTGCTCTGGTGTTTTAGCTATTTCTGGTTTTGATAGTCTGCAGATACCTTAAAAGACTTCTAAGGCAGAGTAAACAACCATTGAGGGTTTTTCTCCCTCCTTGGAGTACTTGTACACACAAAAACTAGAGGTAAGTTGCTTCATTCCTTTGATTGCTGCTTCAAATGCCTGCGTCTGTGTGCACGAGCGACAGCAGAGCTGGGTCAGCTGGCAGCTCGGCACAGCACGGTGTCCACCACGACACGGTGCCTCTTTGTGCAACGCCGGCTGCTCCTTGAACTTGTGAGAAACTGAGCTGACAGAGGCACTTCACGTTCGGGCGACAAGCTAGCCTCAAAGCTAAGTGCTCTCTTGTGAGCGTGTGCAAGCAGTTGTGTGTGGGCTGGGGAGGTTTTGCTTTGGTTTGGGTGTGGGATTTGGGTTCCCCCCCCACTCCGGGACGGGGAGGGGGAGAAGACAGTTGAGGTGAACTGTTGTTTTAAGCACTTGATTGAAATGGTGGCTTTGGAAAGTATGCATGCTAATCTTCAAAATCCATGTAGGAATTTTCCTACCTGCTGTGCTAAAGTGTGGCATCGTTAACTGGAACAGCCACGAGGGCTGGATGGAGCAAGGCTTTAACAGCAAAATCTGGGGCGCTCCGCTTCTAGGTCACTAGTTCAAACCCAGCCCTTCTACCGCCCCAGAAGGCTTTTGCAATCTGCTGGCTTTGGTGCAAGCCACAAAATGATCATTTAATTAAGTTCTCAGTGGCAGGTGTTCGGGCCGGGGTAATGGTCTGTTACAACTGACCCTAAATCTCACCTTCTTATGGCTTTTATCAGGGAGGCTAAAGATCTGAGATAGTGGAGCCTGCCCGGCCGCCAGGAAGGTGCGGACTGGCGTGCAGGAGGGCGGCGTGCCGGCAGGTCCAATGCCGTCGCTGCTCCCCACCATACCAAGTGCCTGAGCTGGGCGAGTGGCTGTTCCTCCACCACTGGGTCATGCTCAATCGTATTAAGTTTAGGCAGAGCTTAGACCATGTGGTAAATCCTGGATACCTGCAGTTTATTGTCCTTGGAGTGGGGTGCCCTCCCCCGCGAGGGAAGTGGGGTTGAAGGCCTGAATGGGCTCAGCCATCACCTGGTTTGGCCTGGTGTGAGGTGAGTGCTGGCTGTGAAACACCCCTGAAACACTTTCTCTCTTGCTCCTCCAGCTTTGGCCCTGGTAGGTGGCTCCCCTCAGGTCTGGGGGAGTGAGGTTTCTCAGGGAGGTGGGCAGTGGGGCACGGGGGCTCCTGGGTACATGGATGGGATGAGCCCTTACCTGCGCCTGGCTGTTTGGGCAGGGGTGGGAGCCAGGGCTGCCTTGTGCACGCTCACCTGGGCAGGCAGCGATAACTATAACCTGTGTTTAAAACATTACTGTGAGGCGCCCCAGGCTGCCGCAGCTTAATAAAGCCTAAGATGTGGTCTTTTGCATGGAGTGCTGGCAGGGACAGAGGGAAGGTGCTGTCTACCCCCCCATTCCTCCCTCCTGCCCCTCCAAAGAGCTAGGGTGCCTTGAGCATCACCATCTGGTCGTGCAGAGGGGTCCTTTCTGTATCACCCCTCGGCAGCCCTTTTTTTTAAAGAAATTTTTCTTCCTGGCTTTTGCTGTCCCTTGCTTTGCTGGCTGGAAGATTGGGAATGTATGTGCATGGAGATGCCTGTGCGTGAAAGGGAATAGCTATAGCCATCTGGGCTAAAACATGAGTCTTAATGCACAGTTGTGTCCTAATTGCATAGAGAGTGAAACATGACCTGTTACAGCTGGGCAAGTCATCAAAACCAGCTTTTCATTTGGCTTCTGTCTTTACCACAGCACCCCTTCAAAACAACAACAAAAATTAAGATTTTGCAGCTGGAGCAATCTTTTTTTTTTTTCTTAAGGGAACATCAAGGCAATTTTCCAGTGATGTTAGTAGAACCTAAATGTAATTAGCACAACCACAGATGCATTTATTAGAATAATAAACCCACTACTTAAGATTTCCAAAGCCTTTTAACCTGTTCAGTGTGGAATGCAAATACTAAACAAGCTTGCAGCTCAGTGAGGCAGGTAGGAATCATTATCTTTCCAGCAGAATAAATTACAGATCCTTCCTGTGATAAGCACAGTGTTTATGCAGGTAATTCCTTTCTCCCCTCTCCCATATAAATTCCACCCATCCAGATAAGAGTTCGCCTATATGTGTTTTATGTGGTCACATGTATATTGAAGCCTGCTCTTTAAAATGGATTTGTCTTATGCCCTTTACTGTGCTGTTGAGGAGAGAAAAGCAGGCGCCATTTTAAAGTATCTTCCCTCATAATTTGGTATCTCTTAATTAACTTTAGTGTCCACTTTTCTGGATGTATAGATGAATTTGAGGGGATGGTGAGGAGGAAAACTATCTTCTCAGGACCAGCTGTAAACATGAGGGGAAGAGGAGCAGTGAGAACTAGTGAGTGCTGTAGCTCACCACCCGCCCCGAGGATGGCAAGGCAAAGTGGGAGGTTTCTGCGGGGGAGGACAGACAACAGAGCACAGAGCAAAGCAAATTGCCTTGCTCCAGGCAGCCCCAGTGAGGAGATGGAGTATAAGCACCTGGGAGCTTAAGCAGGCTGTGAGCCAGAATGGTGCAACTAAAAATTGTATCAGTTGCACCAAAGGTCTCAGAGTGGTGTTCAGTTTTGTTTATCTGACAGCATTGTGGCTTATCTCTCTGGTGGTTTTGAACCTGTTGATCAGTACCAACTAGTTTTTATTACTAGGTTTCTGAAAATTTTCTGGGGTGTTAGCAGCTGAATAAAGGAGAGAGACCTAGGCTAGCAGAGGTCCAGCTGCCAACGAGGGATGCAGAGCAGGCAGCCACTCTGCCTGTGTTTGGGTAGTTCAGAAGCACCCACAGCAGATGTTACTCCTTGCCAAGCTACTGGAGAAAGGGTGGGAGCGTGAGCAGAAATTTTTGGAGGGGAGGAAGTCTGGTGAGGTCTTGTGTGTTGGTAAATGGCAAGCGTAGGTCTGAAGTCTTTCAGTTGTTCTGTAAGGTGGAGAGATTATGTTTTAATGCATATGGACCAAGAATAACAGAGATAGGTAACCAATACGTGTGAATATTTGCACACAAAATAACCCTGGGGTAGCAGTTACCTTCTGTACACTTGTACTCGATTTCATTTGGACTTCACTTTACATTTTGTGTGTAAAGAGGCCCTGAGTCTGTCGGGGGCAAAGCTGAGTGTCAGCGGAAGGAATGGTTCATGGTGTGTCTGGGATGGAGCTTGGCACAGGAACCGTAGGCAAAGGGAGGAAAGGCCAAGGAAAAGCACACAGATAAAAAGCGCAAAAGGAAATGTTGGCTGCTTTGAGCAGAGGGGAAGGCAGGAGGAGAGAACAGCAAGTGTAATCGGTATTGCATAGCCTCGAAGGCTGGGAGTAAAACTTGATACAGAAGGGAAATGCCAAAAGGAGAGCGGATGAGGTGGTAGCTCACATATCTGCTGTGCAAGAAATCTGATTATATCACTGCTTTAGCGCTGAGTGTCACAAAACAGTGAAGTGCTCAGTTCGTTAGAACTGTCTTAAAGCAGGTTTTTCTTCCCTTAGGTGTGAAAGCATGCCACTTACAAAATTCATCTAATCATACAGCTTTTATATAGGGTCCTCTGCTGCCAGTGACTCTTGTATGCCCATAACCATTCTGGCTAGGGGTAGGTCACCTCTTCTTAGCGAGTCCTTCCCAGGTAGGAGAACATGGTCAGGGCTTCCTTCCTTGAGAAATGAGGCAGATCCGTGCCAAACTTTCCCTTCCAAATGCGTGTTCTTGGCAGCTGAGCCAATCCTGCGTTTGGGTGTGAGACCGTAAGGGTGCAGTCTCACGCAGAGACCCCTAATAACACCCAGATGTGATCTTGGGTCTTATCAGAACTGTGCACTAATTCCTCCCCTCCCAAAGCTCATACATGCACATATGTGCCTGTACTGGTGTAGCACAGGTTTCAAAGCTCCCAATAAAGTGGTAGTGAGCGGCTGGCTAGTGATGCCTTGTCAAGTAGAAGAAAATGAGTACTTAAATGACCTTCAGTTTCCCATTGTCCATGTCTAGTGACATGGTACATCCTGGGGCAGGGAGGGGAGTGCAGCCGGTTTCTGGGGAGTGTGGCACAGCTGCGCTAAAAGGGTTTGAAGAATTATGGTGGCGGTTAGTTTAATGGCGGTGATTAGTTTGTAGGACAGTTCAGTAGGTGACATTGCTGCTGTGAAGGTAGCACCGCACTGTCCCTCCTCAGCGAGGCTGGTCCTCCTCTTGCTGCTGCTAAGCTGCATCGTCCAGCAGTGGTGTAACGAAATTCAGAGTTTCTGGCCCATTTTGCAGGGATGGCTGGTAGCAGTCAGGGCTGAGCTGAGCTTGTCTATGTTGGTCGTGTTCTGCTTTCCCCACCTGCTCTGGCTCAAAACTCCATGCCCTCTGCCTCTGAGGGTTGGAGGCTTGGGGAGTTTTGTTTGTGCCTGTGGTTGTCTGTCTGTCTGTGCTGCTGGGTTGGTGCAGGGGGACGTGAGGCTAAGGTGGGAGGACATTTATTGGGGATTTTTCATAGTACGCACCCAGGTCTGCACGTGCAGGTAGCCAGAATCACGCTCTTGCTGGGGAGCCTGTGCCCTGAGCAGCCCAGCTGGAGAAAAGCATCCGGTAGCTGTGCCGCAGGGCCAGGACGTGCTCTGACCCTATGTGGTGCCTGCAAATGCTACCCAGCCTCTGCTCCCCCACGGGAGCGTACGCTGGTGTCTCTGCTTCCCCAGTGCTTCCTCGCCACATGCACAGCGTTACGGGAGTAAGGGTACGGGAAGGTCTCAGTGTGGCACAGGAATGGGTGAGAGCTCACAGGCCATTGCTGACAGCCTCAGAAGATGAAGATGTTAATTGCTGTGTGACCAGAAGTCAGCAGGGGACAGAACAAGCTCTTCTGTGTGGGGTATAGAGCAACCTCATTGCTAACCCACAAGCTATTTCTGCTCAAACCATGCAATTTGTTTGTTTGTGCTTTTGTTTTTAGTTTTCCTGAATGAAAGTTTTATTCTTTTATTTTTTCTCTTAACCTCTCAAAAAAAAAATTCTACAAGAGAGTAGTATTTTCATTTCTGTGATTATAAACACACTTTCTGTAAGAGTACCTATAAATAGCCTGGCAGGTACTGCACAAAACTAGGGCTCCAGCAGTGCTCCAAATTCTTATACAAAGATACCAAGAGATAGGAAACTTTAAATTCATGCCTTATTGAGCTGAGCCACTTTGCACTGTGAAGGAGGGAGAATGACATGTTGATTATTATTCTGTGATAATAGCAATAATAATACTGAAAACAAAGCTTGTTCTGTGGGGGTTTCTCTGCCGTGGTACCCAAAATTGTATTGGCCAATGTAAAGGAGGAGAATTGCTCCATTCAGGTGTGTGAGCCGTCTGTAATGTTGGATTGGTTGTTTCTTTCAGGTCAAAGCCACTGGACAGGAGCTCTTTCAGCAAGTTTGTGATTTAGTGAAGATTAAAGAGCCTCACTTCTTTGGCCTCAGCATTGTTAAAAGTAAGCAAACTCAATGCACAGAGCAAATAACTTGGCAAACGTCCACAGACCTGCTTGTGTATTTACAGTGTGTGCATATATACACAGCGGCCGTGCCTGCGGGGAATTTGATTGTAATAAGGTCACAAAGTATGTAGATTATGCACAGGCTTCTCAGAACTCTTTTGATCTTTGGTATGTGGGCAGACAAATTGGGAGAAGGGAGGGGGCTTTTGTTCTCCTCCTTTGTTCTTGTGTTCCACCTCTTTGTGGGGTTTTCTTTCTCTCCTGTAGCAGAGTTGCTAGCCAACGTATTTGTCACTGAATTCAAAACTGTCAGTAGTTGAACAGGAGGTGAATTTTAAAAGGACTTTGGGACTGAAAGTGTTACTCGTCTTCTGAAGTCACACACGAAGAATGCGACACCAGGGGGAGGAAACTCAAATGGTTTGAGGAGACTAAATGCATATGTGGGGGACACTGGGATTAGAAATATCACATGGGAAATACAAAACTTCTTAGTCTGTGGGTTGAAGTCCAGTCTGCTTGGTCATACAGGTTAGTACTGACCAGGGAACGGTGTAAGATGATGCCTTAAGGGAGCAAACTGATAGGAGATATTACGTTTCTAGGATGGTGTGTGCATTGGCACATGCACACCCCCCGCCAGCTCTTGCTAATTAGAAATGGATCTGTTGTCCTCCTTATCCTGCCTTCCCACATTTCCAAAAGCATGGAAAAGAGTCTTCTTCCCTCCAAAATTTTTCTCAAGTGTGTTATTTACTGCTGCAACTCTAGATATTGTTTCATGTCTTTTATGAGTTCTTCTAAATAAGGTTTCTTTTGCCTTCTTATGAGTATGTACAATAAATTAGTTTATTTTAAGATTACTTGTCTCATTTCCTTTCTGCTGTCATTCTCTAAAAACGTTTGCTTTATTGAGCATAACACTCAAACTAAGACTGGAGTAAGCTGCTTATCTCTGTAAGGTTTGTAGAGTCTCCAAGAGATTCCATCAACGTAACTAAACCGGTAGCTAACAAATATATCTGTGCATTTAAACCAGCGCAGGTATTTTTATGTGCTCTTAACGTTTTCCACAAATCGATTGTGTTCCTGTGAGTCCCCCCTCTGCAGCCTTTTTATAGCACCAGTTTTTGCGTATTCCACTTGTGGGACATCAGGTGAAATTCAAGCTCCAGTCCTCCCCTGTAAGACAGGGTAATTTAATTCCCATTTTATTTAAATTAGATACTCTTCTCCTGTTCCCCTTGTGTTTCTTCAGCCTTTTTCCCCTTTGTATCTTTCTTGTTTCATATTTTCTGTACCCTGCTCTTTCTTTCCCTCCCACTTTTTGCGTGGTGCAGTTCCCTACATCTTGTCAAGCACAGGGGCTCTGGCTCCAAAATACTCCGTTGTGGCAGATGCCTCTCAGCCTGTTGGAAATGCAGTATAACTACCCCATTGTCTATGTCTAAAGCTATTGGATAATGCCAGTAGCTTTAAGCATAAACAATCTTCTTGTCACTTCACAAAAACACTCTTCCTTTTTAGAGAAGCTTATTCTTTTCAAAGCTCTTAGAAAAATATCAAGGAAAAGAGTTGCAGAAGCCCAGTAGCCTCAATTAACCTCTCTTTTTTTGTTTTATTTTCCTGACTATTCCTCACTCCTGCTTGCTGCGGCTCAGTTTGCAAAGCTGCTTAATTGAAGGCTCCGCGTGCTCACCCCACTCCTTCTGACAGCCATCTCGCTCCACCACCCAGGCAGGCATCAGGATTTTGGATGAGGAGGAGATTTGGTTTTGTTTGTGCCTCTGTTTAAGACACTGCTGGGGTTAGACAACACAAAAGTGTCAGCAGTGAACTGCTCAGCCTGAGTGGCCACAGCCACCCGGAAGGCAGCAGCCAGCTCTCCAGAGAGGGAGCAAACCTGGTCGGTTTGTTGTTGCCTCCTCTGCTCCCTAGCTTTAGTTTGTGAAAGTCCAGTAAGAGGCAAACTGGAGTCCTGTGGGGTGGGTTTGGGGGGTTTTGTTTTTAAAATAGCTACTGGTTTATTATTGTAGAGCTGTAGCAAAGGAAATATTTTGTTTTCTGTTCCTCAACTTGATTTTTCCCGCACCTTGTTTTGGCCAACAAACTGGTGATCATCTCTCGTGCTGCCAGTGGTAAGTGAGGTCTTGCTTCTCTTGCAAACATAGCACTCTCCATCCCTGGTGTCTGGAAGTAGCTTTATGGCATTGCCTGCTTTTCGTGGATTTTTGGTTTCACTGCAAGCTATCATCTGAAGAAAAGGAAGCACTCCAGTCAGGCTGTGGGGAGGCCTGGGTGAGTTTTGCGTTGCCCGGGGTTGCCTTGTGGGTACTTAAGTCAGCTGCCTTGGCCAGGTGGCATGCTGGTGTATGTCTTGCAGAAGCTGTGAAGGGAAGGCGTGGCAAGGTAGGTTAGATGTCCAAAAACTGGAGAGGAAGCCTCTGTGTTTCAGACCCAAGTATTCCTCTTCTGCATCGTGCTTTCACTAATCTGTGCTGCAGCTCTGAGATGTCATTTTTCTAAGAAGCAACTGCCCTCTTTTAATAAGGGTGTATTTCCCAGTTTCTTGATGTGTATTTCTTTTTGGCAGTTTGATGCTGCCACATGCAGAACAAGGTATTCTAATCCACCTGCATCCAATACCTTGTTGCTAATTTGTCAACAAAATCCTGACTGTCAACAGTGGCAAGAGAATGAAAATTCAGGGACTTCTACAGCACTGTAACCAATCACACTGGGTGGATTATCTGGATTAGGAGCCCATTTGACCTGCAGACATTGTACAGATAGACTAATACTCAGCTGCTCTCATAGTAAGTATGTGTGTAAGGGGGAGAGGTTGGGCTCCTTAATCATAAACAGAAGTTTAACCCCTAAGTGTGGCAAAAATGAAAACAGCACGACAAAGCACCATGCAAACTGCAAGCAATGAATGCTGTGAGTTTTAAGCTGTAGGTCTTGGAGCGTGTCTTTCAGCATTTGTTGCCTAAATTCGTTGCCTTCACTTCTGCCTGTTGCAGATGCCAAGGACAAGCTTCAGCACTTAATGTAACAGGAATGGTAGCAGGACAGAATTTTTCACCCCTTCTGTTTTTGAGCTTTTTTTATTCTCAAGATGAAAACCACTTCAGCCAATTGTATTTAGGGGGGAAAAAAGCTTGCATCTATAAGTGATCAACAACTTCTTTAAAACTTAAGTTTCTTAAAGAGTGTATTACTGGGAAGCCGAACTGGCACAAAGCTTGGGACATGTTGCTCTTCTAGTTTTGTCACAGATCATTGAGTAGGCTATACCTTGTGTTCTGCTGCTGCTGAGGTGCTTTTTTTTCCTTGTAGTTTACTCAGTGAAAGACCCTGCAACCCTGCCAGGTTCAAGCTGGCTCCATAGGCTTCAACAGCTGGGTCTTACATTGCAGCCGCTCCTGCCACGTCAACCTTATCTAGTACCCTGCGGGAGATTTCCCTCTTGTTATCAGAAAGTGTATGCAGTGGTACAATTCGATCTTCTAAACCAAAACTGATTGTCAGCAGACAAAGAACAGCCAGGCCTCCTTTGTTGTTATAACCCGAATCCCTGCAGTCCTGAATCTTGAGCTTCTCCTTTCTAGGAGCAAAACTTGCATGACCCAAGCAGATGGAAGCCTTCAACTAGGAAGGAGCAAGCCTGCAGCTCCGACACCTTGCCACTGTCTCTGTGTGTCCTCTTACCAGTTAGTCAGGGTGGCTTTCTAACAAAGCCAAATGCCTTTGCTTTGGCTCCCCTGCCTTGAAGATCATTGTTCAGTTACAGCTATGGCTGCTCACCATGCCAGACCCATGCCTCCCAGTCCTCCTTACTTTCCTGCTTAGCCAAGGAGCTTGGTGATTAACTCTGCCAAGACCACTCTGTCTCCAGTTGACTCTTCTGTGTCTGTGTATCTTCCAGTACTGAAGTTCAGCCTGGAGAAGAGGAGGCTCCGGGGAGACCTTATTGTCGCTTTTCAGTACCTGAAGGGAGCTTATAAGAAGATGGGAGAAGCTTTTTTAGCAGGACCTGTTGTGATAGGACAAGGGGTAATGGTTTTAAAATAGAGGGAGGTAGATTTAGACTTGATATAAGGAAGAAATTTTTTACACTGGAGGTGGTGGAACACTGGCACAGGTTGCCCAGAGAGGTGATGGATGCTCCATCCCTGGAAACGTTCAAGGCCAGGTTGGATGGGGCTCTGAGGAACCTGATCTGGTTGAAGATGTCCCTGCTCCTTGCACGGGGGTTGGACTAGATGGCCTTTAAAGATCCCTTCCAACCCTAAACATTCTGTGATTCATGGATGGAATACACTACAATGTTATTTCTATATTATGTGGGTATCTGTTTTAACAAAGGGTCTCTTAAGAAGACATGTGACAACAGAAGTTCTCCAAAACACCCTCAGATAATTTCTACATCCCAGTCCTTCCCCACTA
>WHYT01016218.1:233313-260399 GCA_009806455.1 Tetrax tetrax
TTTTTTTTTTTTTTTTTTTTTTTTTTTTTTTTTTTTTTTTTTTTTTTTTTTTTTTTTTAAGAGACTTGAGAAGGCTCAGGGAAAAATCTTTCACTGGCTAAGATCTTTGGATTTGATAATTGGTAAGCAGTGTTAACAAAACATTGGCTTTGAAAGCAGCACAGAGCTCTTTCAAGACAATGTGCTTACTGCTTAGACTGTCCTCCACCTGGGTGGAGAGCAAGTCCTGGTCCTTTGAGGCAGGCCAGTTTTCACTTTCTTTCATTCATGTTTTTGCTCTATGAAAGGAATTGGGTGTGGGCAGGAGATGCTAGACCTTCTGAGGAGGCCATTTGGGTTTGGTCGTTTTCCTTCTTACCATTTCAGAATATTCCATTAACATGTAGAGGATGAAACCTGTCATGTACCTGACTGTCCACTTGCTTATGCCACATTGGACCATGATGCTACATGATGGCATATTGGAAGTTTGGGTAGGGCTTGCTTGTTTAATAATAATTTAAAAAATGAATCTGCTAAACTGATAGTGCAGTTAGCTTGGTAAGATGATATTTTCCTTCTCTAACTGGCTTCTTGCTTATAAAGTAAGAATTCTGCACTTCTGGATAATATGTTTGGGTAACTGTAGCTCGGCATCTCTTGAATCAAGGCGTAGCTGACCTTCCTTCCATACTGTCTGGAGTAGAACATGTACTTAGGAGACTCACTTCCCTCTCTTTTCTCTGCCCTATGTCCTCCCTGGTCAGCTTTCTTTTTAAGTGTATTGCTTGGAAATAACTTGTATAGTCATCTAAGTGCTTAATGAATGAGAATTTCTAATTCTTTACTGTTAAATGCTTTTCCCCTCTTGTCTTCCAGATAATGAATATGTTTTTATAGACCTGGAGCAGAAGCTTAGCAAATACTTTTCAAAGGAATGGAAGAAAGAGACCACCAAAGTAAGACATGTTTAATTTCAGAGGCTGCTGCTTTGGTATTGGCCTGCTTAATAAAATGAAAGCTCTTAAACTAAGATCCATAAAGCATTTCTTGAAGGTGGTCTACAGAAGGCTGTTCAGTAGCAAGATGCAGTGATTTGTGCATGGTTGTACAATTAATAAAAGAGTAAATCAGCCCCTTACACAACTTTACCTGAATGATAGTAGCCATGTGGTTGCTGCTTAGCTGCTGCAGGAGGGAAGGAGCTCAGTTGGTCAGTTTTTCTTTTGAACTTAGCCGAGCTTGTGAAGAGTCTGGAGACCTCATTGTTATCCTTAAGCAAAACAGCCTGAAGTGACCTTCTGTGACTTGAACCTGATATGAGGGAGAGGGCTGGAGCCGTGACTCTTCTAGAGTACATGTAAAAGGACAGTGGAGCAAGAGGAAGGATATTTTGTTCGTGAAGAGTCTTAGTTCTTTAAGGCTAGCCAGCCATCTCAAGGGAAGGAGAAGCTATGTGCAGCAAAGACAAGCCTATGTAATTGTTTAGTCCCGGTCATTCAGACATGACAATGCCTGTTTGTGTGTGTCATTATTAGAGGAGCTGCAGTCTAGAACAAAGTGTAGTATGCAATTACATTTAGATATCTTAATTAGCTCATTATGACTTTTTCCACTTTCCTTAAGGGTTTTCTTTTGCAGAGTAGGCACGCTTGCAGTTTCTGCTGCTTAGAGAAGTTTGCAGATGACTAGTGAGGTTCAGGGATCTCTCTTATCCCATACTACTTGTCCCAAACAAGTGCGGCTTACTTCAAAGACAGCTGCCAGTCATGTGGAGGGCTGTCTGTCCAGCCAGTGAGGGTTTCCCAAAGCAAGTGTTTCTGGTCACCTCTGGATGGGGTATGCTTTGTGGTTACTTTGAGGCTGAATGCTTGCAACGCTTTTAAGGTCAGGATAAGTGTCAAATCTCTGGTGTGAGGTGAATCATAAAAGGCTCAATGAGTTGCCATTGGCAGTACTGAAGTCTGAGAGGAGTTAGGCTATGGGACTGGGTTAGCAGACAGGGATTTCATTCCTGTGAAGAGGTTTCAGGTGGATAGCCCAGCCCAGCTGATAAAACAGAGTGACTATGAACAAGTTCCAGAAATAAAATGTAAATATTTGCATGATGATCAAGAAGTTGCTGTCTGCGTCAGATGTGCGCAGCATGCCATGAACCTTGTCCAAGTGAGATGGGTCTGACCAGTAAAGCCTTGAAACTGCACTTGTGAGCAAAGTTACCTGTATGAACATTAAAGAAGCAAGTGTCAAAGTAGGAAAGATGAGAGAAAGATAGGATGTTCCTTTTCATATTCTTTCTTCTTTTTTTTTTTCCTCCTGTTTAAACAAGCCTGTAAGTCTGAAAGGTAGGCTGTAGTTACAAAAAACAACAAAACTCTTGCTGGCTTTCTTCTAACAGATGTCTTGAGTGCAAAGCAGACATCAATGTCTCCTTTTGGTCTGTGGCTGCAGGAAGGTGTGAATAAACATTAGCCCTGCCAAACAAAAGGCAAGGAGTTAATATCAGGCTCGTGCCCCTCTGCCTCGGACAGTAACCACAGCAGCGCGTGCATCCCCGCTGCGCGATTCTGTGAGGCACAGAGATAGCTGGTTACTCCTAGGAGTGCCCTGGAAACGCCACCGCGGTGCCAGCTTGGCACCCTGCCCTGCCGCCTTGCCTGCTGCTTCGAGGGAGGCCGTGCTAAACCTGCTGCGTTCAGCGCTAACGCGTCTGCGGCGCTGCCAGGTGCTGAGCTGGGTAACTCTGGGCCAGGCTGGGTTCTTTTATGGCCCATCCCCCCCGCCATCCAAAATCTCACTAAGATGTTTTGCTGTTCAGCCTGTCTAAATATTTTAGGATGCTTCATTGTTGTGAGCCTTCAAGACAGATCCCCCTAAAAACTTGCCAAGAGCTAAGAGTAGAAAAGGAAGAGCAGTTTGGGGAGTGAGCCTGGGAGAAGAGAATGTTACCACATGGGGTAACCGGGATTTTGGATACTGAATGTTATTTAACATATCTTCTGCCTCTGCTGTAGGGAACAGAGAAATTCAGCCCTCCTTTTGTTGCGTTCTTTCGAGTACAATACTACGTAGAAAATGGAAGAGTAATAAGGTAAGTTCCCTTCTGTGGTAGTTACTGTGTTTTGGATTATTCACTGTGTTCTTGAGAGCCAAGAAAAATAATGTTTCTTTGTTAAGCTCATCTCTGTGAGCTCGCAAAAATAAGATTTAAAAATCCACTTGATTTTTTTTTTTTTTTTTTTAATTTTAAAACCTTCACAGACTTCCTCACCGAGCCATGAATGTTTTCCCCCTGAATCATACTTCTTATTCCTAGGAAAACTGTGACTGCTTTTCCAGCTGTGTTTAGAGAGCAGGTTGAATGACAGCAGTATCAAAATACAATTAACGCTCTTTTGCTTGTGTCTTTTGGTTGTATGGAAAGCATCAGATGAATATACCAAAAGTAGCTGTTTATACTCCAGAGCACTTGCTCCGTAATTTTGGTTCTGTTTTTTGTATCTGAGCAGTGCTCTGTGCAGTCTGCTCCTGGAAACTTTTGTAAATGGACAAAAGAAATTACTTCATAAGTTAGTTTTGCATTTGAGTGTAGTCCATTCACAGGGAATACGGGCTGCACTCAAAACACCACCACCCTCGCCCATGGTACAGAACAAAAGATGAGGTAGTTAAAAATGAACAACTGCCAGAGTTAATTTGCATCAGCACTTCTGGCATGGCTGTGACTCCAGGGCAAGCCAAGTTGGATCATTCAAGTGGATTAAAATCTTTACCAAATTTTCAGCGTTTGTTCTCGTCTTGAACAAAGCTTGGTGCTTTTTTTTTTTCCTCTCTCCATAGTGTTTCATTTTGGATACAGGGGAGTCTTTCATCTGGAATCTGTTTGGCTGTTTAGTGTTTTTTATTTAGTTTTGCTTTCAGGTACCTGGGAGATTGCATATCATTCTCCCACCCCTTGATGTAAATATCCTTTAGCATCGCAAGAAAACTTTCTCTTGCACTAGTAATTTAATGGGAGAGGTTTGTGGAGCCATGCAGAGGTAGTTACATGGCCCCTTCAAACTGTACACACACTGTTATGAGCAGATTGTGGTGTCCAGCACCTCATCTACATGCACACATCAGCAGACTGCTTCCCTTGAGCTCTTACCGCTGGAGATGTGTGGGTTATCAATGCTTCGTGGTGGTTATGCCTTATCAGAGTATCCCTGTTTTAGCAGCTTGAGGAAGAAGACAAAAACAAGCCCAAGGCTCCTGTGCCTTTTGATCTACCTTGCAGAGAATTAGCTGTTGAAAAGTCCCTTGAGCCTAAGGCAAGGTGAAATGAAAAAGCAGTGCCAGGTTTAGAGGGGAAAGGAGGACAGGTGTGCAAGAAACAGGACTGGGATTCAAGGGAGTTGACTCTCCTGACTGCTACAGGCTTTCCAGAGAAACAGAAGTATTTGATGCAGTCAGTCTCCAAAACAGGTGTGACACGATTTTTCTTTCATCTGCCTTCTGCCTTAACCTCTTCCATATCATGTTCCTTAAGACAGATGCTATCATATCTCATGTTTGTACAACACTTAGTGGGAGAAGACCTTGATCTTGGCTTGGTGCTCCCTACGTGCACATAACTGTATCAGGGTGGCATTGGCACACAGCAGGGATGTCAAAGTTTAATCCCTCCTCTCAGAAGGAAGATGTGTTTGAAGGGCCTTATCTGGGCCTGAACTTTCTTTTCTTCTTCAAGTAAATTTGCCTTTGTGTCTTGCAGCGATAAGGTGGCACGACAGCTCTACTACTGCCATCTCAAAGAGCAAGTACTTATGTCTCGGTGCAATCACAAAGAAGAAATCTACTTCTTGCTGGCTGCCTACAGCTTACAGGCAGACCTGGGCAACTACAGGGAGAAGGTCCATACTGGGAAATACTTTGAACCTCAGGCTTATTTCCCACAATGGGTAAGTCTGGGGGGATCTTTCTGTCAACAGATTGCACATGCAGCAGGAGCTGTGTCAAGGTGGTACCTAACTGCAGCCAAGCAACTTTATCAAATCCCACTGCAACTCCTGGGCTCGCTCATCCGTGAGGTGTGTGGTGTGTACCCTTCCTCAGTGAGGGAATGCGTTGGTGCCAAATGAATAACTCTGACAGTGCTGCTGTGTTTGGTTCTTCTATGGCTTAAAGGATTGTGTGTTTTCAGGGGTACATTACAGAACTTCATTTGTGCAGTTCTTGCTAAAAAACCTCAGGGCTGTGAAGCCAAGTCCATTGCTCTTTGTTTGTTCCCATGTTTGTAATGCTTACCTCTGGGATAGGTAGACCCAAACCCTAAGGGATAGTACTGCTGTGCAGTGCCTCTGGTGCTTGCTTTGTTGTTAATCTCTGTCTCAGCTGCAGCAAGAGAAAAGGGAAGGGCCTGGAAATGGGTTTGTATGTTTGTTTATAAGTATATGCACATGGGCTTGTGCCCTTCCAGACTTACAGCTTCGAAAGCCAAGAGGTAAAATGTCAAGAAAACTGCTGATAAACACTTTAGTGTCCATAAAAATCAAAAGGGAAGCTGACTTTATTACAGACATGGTACTGTAACAGCTTCTGTAGCAGGATGTTCCCTGGGACCTGGACAGACCCTCCTCTGCAATCTGATTTAGTTCTGGAGCCCCCTTCTCCGTGGCAGCAGATGCTAGCCCGGCCCACACCTTGGGGTAGCTGTCAAAAAGCCCAGATGCCTCTGCTAGTTGGCCACTTATCCCCAGGCGAGTTGCATCTCCTCTGAAGATAAGAGTGTCCCCCCTGCTTTTGGGGACACTGACAGGGGCTGCACTGGGGAGGCAAGGCTGGTAGTCTCCTTTCCACACAAGTCCCAGCCTGCCTGCCTTGCTGAGCACCCTTCTCCCAGACAACGGGCCTTCATCCCATGCCATTTCTTGCTCTGGGGAGCCTGGCAGGAGGTAGCTAACAAAGGGCTGGAAAAGGTGAGTCTCATGCGTGCCGTTTCTGGGGCAATTAAAAGTCTTATCACAGACTATTGCTCATCTGGCAAACATTGCAAAGGCCAAGGCAAAGCGTGGCTTACCTGCACTGAGCCACAACCCCAAGCAAGTATGTGGGTGATTTATTACATCATTACAAAGAGAAAAATCTGGCAGGCATGGGGACGCT
Organism: Tetrax tetrax; assembly: GCA_009806455.1. NCBI lineage: Eukaryota > Metazoa > Chordata > Aves > Otidiformes > Otididae > Tetrax > Tetrax tetrax. Next base: position 239,440 of record WHYT01016218.1, read on the forward strand.
CCTCTCCCTGCCTTCGGGCTCCAGTGGGGAGATACTGAGCGATCTCCTCCTCCAACGCAATCTCTTCCTCCAACAACACGTGCTTGAGATCATTTGGCCAGGGGCTGCCCCAAGCCTTGTGCTAGCGAGGAGAGGAGATGCTGCCCCAGAGTGATCAGCCCAGCTTTGAACCGTGGGGCTGGTGTGTCTCTTTCTGCTGACGTTGCGCAGCTGGTGGCATCGATGATGTTCTCCACCAAGCCCAGCTTTCCTCATGGGAGGGCAACTAATCTGGAAGGGCATGCAGAGGAGGGCCGAGGTGTTACTGAACAGAGTAATTGAGAGGCTTAATTTAAAATGGAAGTGGGAACTGGGTGGTGATGGGGTCTGGTTGTTTTGAGCCAAGGCAGCTTGTTCCTGGCAGGATGTTCTTGGGTACCTGGTGGGATCTAGTTTTAAATGCCCCCACTGGTTGGGGGATTTTGTGAATTGAATTCAGCCAACACCACTCTTATCTGTCACTGCTACTTGCAGCCTGGAAGGGGCAAGTCTGGCATGGGAGGGGGCCAGGCTGCCCTGTAGCCTTCTAGGGAGAGGGCATGTAAGCAAGCATGGGAACTGGGCACTCTTTGCAGGCCAAGAGCAAAAGGCCCAGTGCAGGTTTTTCTACTGCTTAGCAGTCACGTGCCTGCCAACCACTCCTGACAGATACAAAATACTTTGAGATAGTGTTATCACTCCTTTGAGGATGGAAATGCTAAATAAGCCTAATGTGTAGTTTCTGGTCTTAAAAGGACCACTTAGCATTTCTGCAGTGTTTGGAGATGTTGCTGTTGATTGTGTTGGCATGCAGAGCAGTGTTTGTTATCTGCCCATAAGCATTTATGGATGCCAAGAGTTAGGAAAACTAATTCTAGTACTTAAAAATGAAAAGAGCTGACACGATCTTTGTAGTCTTGGTCTGTTTTGATTTTGGAGAATCTCTTTGGAGACGTCAGTATCATCTGGGCTGTTTTCAATGCTTATCCTCCAGGGAGGTAGAGCTGAACGTGGACTGACATCTTGAGGGACTGTATGAACCTCCACCTCCAGTCTCTGCTTTGCAGTTGATCACAGCTGCCTCCCACGGGGATCGCTGAAGAGTTGCTGACCTGTTTGTTTTCCTTGTGGTTTAGATAATTGCGAAGAGGGGGAGCGACTACATCTTGAAACATGCCCCAGAGATGCATCGAGAACAGCAGGGGCTGAGTGCTAAGGAAGCGGTGCTGAAGTTCATTAAGGAGTCCTGTCTGCTGGAAGATGTGCCTGTCCACTTCTACAGGCTGCAGAAGGTTAAACAAAGAGCTGCTTATTTTGAACTTCTTTCCTGTCATTAATTCGGTGCACCATTGCATTTTTCACTTTCTGTTTATTTGAGGGACCGTTGCTGCTGATTTCAGAGAGACCAAACAAGTGTAAAATGTTCAGCCAAGGAGGCCTGTCCCCACAAACAAATCTGTTGCCAGTGTACAGGTATAGCTGGAATCTAGTTTTGTTCCTTGGCCAAGAAACTGGCCACAGGAATGGCAAAACTTAATTTTTGGCTCTGCCTGTCAGTAGACTCGCACCAGGGCAATCACTGAGAAGCCTTTTTTTTGTTGCAGTCCATTGAAATAGTGACAAGAGATCGGCCAGCTTTCACAGAAATGACGTGTAATAACTGAAGGTGACACTAAGATATCCCAACTTTCTTACCCTCTTTCCCCTCCAACCCTGTCAGAGTGGTTGGTGTTTTTCCAGCTGTATATCAGTTTTTAGATTCCTGGATTATTGCTTGTCCCTGAGTCTTAGACTCCTTACCCAAGCCTGCTTAAACAGAATGCACTTCATTTTCACATGCTAAGACAGTTCAGGTCTAGAAATCAGACTAAAGAAAAGTTTTCTGTTCCACTTAAATGAGTGAAACCTGCTCATGCAATTAGGAATGGCTTAGACCTCTTTTTCCAAATGGAGATACTCCACTTTGTCAGACTAATAATGAAATTTCTTGGTTGTTTGTGCTCAGTGGGAATTATGTCTGGGGGGTATCTGTGTGCTTTGACCAGATCTAACAGCTCTGTTTACTGGAGAAATAAGCATTTTCAGGAGGAAGTAAGTTCCAGTTTGGTCTGTAGTCCAGGCTTAGTTTCAGTTGCTCCCCCTACCTCTCCTCTGTCCTCTGTTTTTATTCTAATCCTGTTAATGGTAATGCTGTTAACCCTATAAGAGGGTTGGTTACACTTGAATGCCGTAAGAAATCCAGCTGGCAGGACATGATACAATTTATATCTGAAAGCACTGGGGCTGTGAAATTGGTTGCTCTTAACATCCAAATTCCTGTCTGACTTGAACTTACATTTTATGCATTGCTAACTCCTTCATGTGTTGCCTGATGCACAACGTGCTGCTCTTCCTGCCTTGTGATACGATTATCTCATCACAAGATGAGATATCCTCCACCTAGGTGACATCTGGTCACAAAGCTCCCAATCGAGCACAAAGGGGTGCCAGGTGAAGGTGTCCATGTGCTGGCTGCCCTGAGATTTCAAAAGCAGTCACTTTTGTCTTACACCCTCCACATGGCTGCTGAGGTAGAAAAGTCTGAAAGTAAACACAACACTGAGCCTTGTATATCTCCTCCGACCAATACTGATTTACAAAGCTTTTTGGCCTTAGGAGGCAGAAAGCATTTCTTAGTGACTTTAAACTGGAGCCATGGATGGTACCAGGGGCAAAGAGTGAGGTAATGTGATGGCATGAATCTTGCATCTTGATGAGGAGAGGAATTTTTGATGTAAAGTTTGAGCTCTGTGAGCCTGTAAATTTTTACCCCCAAATTTTCTTCCTCCTGCTCCTCCTAGCAAGAAAAGTATGTGTTCCCCTCCCTAACTCTGCCGTGACAGGAGAGACTGAAAGAACTAGTTCATGGGATTTTTTTCGTCTTCAAGCAAAGGAATCTCATTAGAAACCAAGTATGTCATACCAAGATACAGCATGAGGGAAAACAAGGCAATATTCCAACCCAGCCACAAACATTTAAAACCACTTGCTCCCACCACTGAGATCAAAAGGTTAGAAGGAAAGTCCTTGTAACTCTGGATATTGATTAGCTCTCTCCCAGCCAAGGGACACTTAAGGCAGAACAAATCCCTGGATGGGAACAGCAGTGGCAGGGCAAGGAGAAGGGGACAGGCATCCCTTCTGGTTTGGGCTTTGTCACCTGGAGACCGAGACTGGTGCATGTTCATAGGGACAGCAGAGACAGCATGTGGCAGTATGAGAGGTTACAAGGTACCTCTGAGAGCAGTAATTGTCCATTCCCTCAAAGCTATAGGATTCCCTGTCCAGGGCATCTAGGGCATTTGCTGGTGAAATGCTTGAGACACACTCAACATGAGGGGATTTTAGGTGTAGATATTTCAGGGGTCAACAAGGCAAGGTGCACTTTACAAACACAATAAAAACCAAATGAGCTGATGGCATCTGCCTGATGAGCAGTCCTGCTACCTCTCCTGCAGTAGGTGCCAGAACAAGAGTGTGGTCTTTGTAGATTAACCTTTGACTCCAGGCTCTTCTGTTCTTTTAGGATAAGAAAGAGGATCGCCCAACAGTTATCCTGGGCCTGACCCTGAGAGGAATGCACATCTATCAGGTAACAGACTGCCGTGAAAGCCTTCTGGTGTAGCATTAACTCTGCCCAGCTTCCCTGTCCTCCCCCCAACTGCAGCTCCTCTGCTTCCCCTGCGAGCGCCAGGCCCTGCATATCTCAAATTCTTGGTTGTTTGCAAATTCTTTGCACATCACTGACTCCACCCTGTACCTGCCAGTCCCTGTGTCACTCTGAGTTTGATGTGTTGCAGGAGGTGAATCACGTTCGCCAGCTCCTCTACGACTTTCCCTGGTCGCACATCGGGAAGCTGGCGTTTCTGGTGAGTATGACGGAACGGAGGCCATCTGGCAGCGGGCTGCCAACCTGGTAGCTGGCAAAGCTGTCGGCCTGCCCGCTCTGCCATGTCAAGTCCTGTCACTTGTATGTATGCATGAGGCTGCAGCTATCTCTGGTAGCTGTGTGGCTGAAAACGTGCTCTTGTTCATTTCCGTGGCATCTCTCCTCTTTATGCAGGGGAAAAAATTTGAGATCCAGCCAGACGGTTTGCCCTCTGCACGGAAACTGGTTTACTACACGGGTTGCCCCTTCAGGTCACGGCATTTGCTGCAGCTCCTCAGCAACAGCCACCGGCTCTTTCTGAACATCCAGCCGGTGTTGAAGCAAATCCAAAAACTGGAGGAGGCTGAAGGTACATGACAGAAAAGCAAGTGACTTGGAAAGGGGAAGTGTACAGCATGTTAGACTCTGCTGTTGCTTCACAGTGGCTGCTCTCTGTCTAATTAATGGTGTTTCTGTCTTATCTGGAAGCCAGTGAGAGAAACAGAGGTGTTAGATCTGTTTCAAGTCCGTTATTGGGAAGTGGCTCCCACACTGCTAGACTGTGATCAGAAAGTGTATGTGAGAGCAGCAGAGGGGAATACCTCCCGTTGAGTAAGAGGAGATCCTCTTTGCTGCCAATTTGTGCACATTTGACACGTGCTTCTGAGCGGAAGTAATTTTGAATAAAAAGCTTTCCATTGGGATAAGATCATGTTGTATTCAAGCAGCAGTACACATTGTGAGCCTGTGTCTTAATCTCTTAGTGCCCTTTACTAAACATTGCACACAATTTAGTCTACAGTGTCTGACAGTTAAGAGCTAGGAGTTGCAGGTACCAGAAACAGCCTAAGAGCAGATGAGGACTCCTAGAATTTGTCTTTTCTGGTGGGGTCCCCTCTGTGTAGGAACAGTGATTTGAATTCTGACAGTCCCTGGTATTCTTCTAAGCTAACTTCAGTCATTTCATCACCTCTTGGCTTGCCCCCTTCCATTTTCCAGCTCTGCAAGCTGGATCTGCTACAACTTCTCAACCTGTCTCTCCCTGGTGACTGTTTTTAATGCATAGGTCTTCTTTTGGAGGATTGCGTCCCTTTTCCTCTAGCCTTCTCCTGAATGCTTTTCCCCGCTTCTACTTCTTTCCTGGCTGATGTTCCCTGCGTTCTCTATTCACACTTCCTCTGTCTTCTTTGGGGTTTGCAAGCCTTGTGTCATTACCTTCAAGGTCAGTAGAAGTCAGCCAGTGGTAGTTGGTCTCTTTTCTGAGGACACAGGCTGACTTCTTCCAGGGAGAAGTCAGGAAGAAACTTGCTTCTTTTTTTTGCCCATCTCAGCTAATGCTAAGGAGCCTACATCCATCTCTGAAGTGGTGATTGCTAGTTGTGTGGAATCAGTATACAGCGCAAGGTGGCCCTTGGTCTCATCTAGCTTGGTTATTCCTGTCTTTCCCTTCAGTGGGGTTACAGAAGCAGCCTTGAGCTGTGTGGGAGCAACCAGTAGCATGTGCCACACGTCACCTGTACAAAGGGTCACTAATAAAGCATGTGTGGTCAAAAGGCCCTAGGTTGTTTTGTGTCTACTAGTGTCCCGTGGATTTCTTGACCGCCTTCAGCACACCTCTCTTCAGGCAACAGGGCATGAGAGAAATAATAAATCATTAATAAATGCCAGCTGTGAAGATCCTGTTCTTGGCTATCTCCACACGTTGGTGACTGTTTTGAGAAACAATCCATACACTCTGTTTTTAAAGACAAACCACTTAGTTTAGCCAAGTAATTCCCTTTTTTTTTGATCTTCATTCTGGAAGCTACTATTTTCTGTATCATAACTGCCTCTATCTGCCTGTTCTCATTCAGGAGATGCTGGGTTTATTGCAAGTATGGCTGACTAATTCTTTTACAACCAGCTGGGCATCCTAGTATATTTCGAGCAAACAAAATTTAAAAAAAAACCTGTCTCTGTAATATTCAGTAGCTGCAGTATTTGTTTCTTAATTGTTGGGTTGTGCCAGTCCCAGAACTTACTGATTATTTTTGCCACCTTTCCTTCAGTCTTGCTTAAAGTTCCCACTGGTTTCTATTGTCTTTCTTCCTCAGAGAAGAAGCGCTACCGGGAGTCCTATATCAGTGACACGCTAGACATGGACCTGGACCCATGCGATAAGAACTCGCGTGGCAGCGGGAGCAGCGGGGGCAGCCGGAGGGATAACCGTCTCTCGCGCCAGTCCACGGGGAGTCACAGCAGCTCCCACACGTCGGGCATCGAGGCTGACTCCAGGCACCGGGTGTCAGTGGAAATGTCAGTGGATGAGCCCTTCAGCATCGACCGGGTGCACAGGAAAGAGAAATCCTGCAGCTCAACCATCAGCTACGGTAGCTCTGGCATTGACAGTGGCAGCAAAGGGCGGGCTGAAGACGACTCTCAGGACGATGGTAAAGAGCTTAAAGATGCGGAGCAACTTCTAAGTTTGCTCTTGCCTTCTCCTGCAGGAGAATGGGGAGTAAGAGAATGTGAAGCAGCTTGGAGCAGAAGTGTAATGCTAACCCTTCTCCTACTGCTCTCTTCCTCCTAGAGCTTGAGCTGGCAGTAGATGAGCCAGAGGAGGTGCCTGTAGATGAGCCTTTAGAGGGAGACCAGTTAGAGGAGGCCACTGTGGGAGAATCTGTTGAATCTCTTCCTCTAGATGCTGCTAGCTGCCAAGGTGAGATGGCTTTCTGCTACTGCTCAGTGCTTTTCTCTAGGCTTTAGCAACAGGAAGATATGTTTGGCAAGCTGGGCATAATCTGAGGGATCTAAGAAAGTTGTATCTTCTTCCAAACACCTGCCAGTGCTACTTACTGCCCCACTGCAACAGGATTTGAAGTCATCTAATCAAGAAGTTAAAGGCTAGCACCCTATATTTTACAGTGCTGCTCTCCTCTGCACTCCTCAAGGTCTCTCTTTTACAAATTTGCCAAATTTATACTCAGTTAATGACAAAAAGATAACTGAGGTAAACCTGTTGTAGTGAAAGAATTTGCTTTAAAATCTTGTATACCACAGAACAGCCAAGGGATTCAACCACAGATGAATGGGCTAGTCGCTGGGATTAATGGGTAGAGTCTTGTGATACAGGGAATGCAAGACAATGGGGTCACACAGGAGCTATCTGGCCATAAGATGTACAGCCTGTATAGCAAAGCAAGATGGGTGAATGTGGGACAAGTTGCTGAGAAGCTGTTTTCTTGAGAGTTTTTAAACTTTGATCCTTAGGGGCAAAGAGTACTTGTGAACAAAAGTCCCAGAGCATTAAGGGTGCTGACTGATGTATATAGGATAGCGCTGCTTGAACGTGGCCTGTGAGAACAACTTCCCTTTTCCCCAGCCCACAAAACCTCAAACCTGCAGCGCTTTTCACTTTCTCCTTCTCCTTTGCAGCTACAAATCAGGAATCGCTGTCTGTGGTGCAAGTCACGCTAATAAAAATGAGAGGTCAAAGCGTGGAATCCCTTCACCAGGTAAGGTGGGGCGCTCGGCAGGAGGGTCTGTGTGTGGGCACTGAACCAAGGCCTACTGTAATGGAGACAGCTGTAAATCAGGTGAACTTCATTGGTCTGGATTTGACTGATTTTTAAATGGTGTAACCAAAACCAGCTGTTCGCTGGCTGCTGCTATCAGGACTAGGATGGGAGCAATGTTTGGGCCTGGAATAGTATAGAGAGGTTTGGAGCAATCTGCATGGAAGTCTTGCAAGCCAGCTATTGTCTGCCTTAGCCTTCCAGATGGGAAATAGAAAATAAACCACTTGCAAATTTTCAGTACAATACAGAGCCAAGACCATCCATGCAGTTTGGATGTGGGTTGCAAACTTGATCATCTTCCTGCTCCTGATGCCAGAAGGAGATCATATCAGAGGAAAACCAGATGTACAAGGTCTAATTACTATAATTTGTGTGATTATCCTATGTGTGTGTTGAAGCCTTTGTTGTCAATGTTTTCTTTTCATCAAACCCATGAGAAAAGGCAACTATATATGGTAAAATATGTCATATCATAAGTTGTGTTTGGGAAAAGCTTATTTAAATGTCTTTTTAAGGCCAAAAAATATTTCTTTTCAAAATATAGCTGTGTCTCCCTGGGGTAGAAACCTCGTGTGGTTTGGTTTTATTAAAAAATAAAAAACAAGCCTCCACCATTTCTTCTCTCTCTGAATGCAAATAAGCCTTATATGCTGAAAAATTTTAAAAAATCTGTTCATAACTTTCCCCTTTACTCCTTGAATTTTTCTGAACAAGGACTTCAGTCACTTCTTAGGACTTTTAAATTCTATTTTCATGCTTCTTTCTGGACTTATTCAAAAGTGATAAGAAATTTTCATTTATCAGCAGAATAGTCCATTAAGCGCTATAGGAGATTTTATGTAAATCTTGGTTATTTTTTTCCAAAGCTGAACACCGTGAAGTACAAATCATAATGAACTTATTCCTGTATGAGCAGAATGACTTAAGAGCGCAAGGCAGGGAATACATTACTCTTGCTTAAAGTAATGTTTTTATGTTAATGCTTTTACCAACACATGCTTATGCTATTAATTTATCAGGCGGCATCTGTTTTATAATAATGTTTCTGACCAACACAGGACTGTTTAAGCAGTTGCAAAGACCTTGCTGCCACTTCAACGCATGAAATATTTGGTGCATCTTTTAAAAACAAAACAAACAAACAAAAAAACCCAACAAACAAAAAAAAAACCCAAACCCACAAAAAAAAAAAAAACCAGCAAACCAAGCACCATCCTTCTATGGCCATGTAACCAAAGGACTAGGTTTCCTCAGTGTTGACCAGACCATACAGCGTCTGCTGGTTTCTGGGAGTGCAGCTGAGCCAGCGCAGGGTTTCCTCAGGGTAGCTGTTTAATTCCCATCCCATGGAGGTGAGAGGCGTGATACTGGGAGGAAGTTTTCTGGGTTGCCAACAGAAGTGTCTTGGTTTAAAAGTTATATATTCCTGAAATCAGCCTTAATGTTAGCATTTAAAAGCTGATTATGAAGAGACCGAGTAAGAAAACACAAGCAGGAAGGTCTCAGATGGTCAGTAATTCCTCCACAGCGGCCAGGTCATTACAACTTCTGTTGCAAGGTGCTGCCTCTGGGAATTACTGCTGTTTTGCCACTTCTGTTTTCTTCATTGCTGAACAATGTTATGTAGATGAAACTGTATGTTGCACTTAGTGAATTTTGGACGCCGTAACTTATTAGTTTGTGTGGTTGCCTTCTGAACCTTCCTTTCAGCTTATTAGACTTTCACTAACTCAGTGTGTTCAAGCAGTTGGGGTAGTACTTTATGTGCACTTTGTCTATTTGAGGATGACCGCATGGATCTGCCAAGAAGTGTCAGGTCATTCAGGTGTCCATACCTGTTAAGTGTTTCATCCATTGTACTGGACACTGAGGAGACAGTGCAGAGAGATCAGGATCTGGCTCAACATGGCAGGGCAGCTTAATGCACTTGTAATTTCTTAATGGTTCACAGCTTCTTCATTAAGCCAACGTCCTTCAGAAGGCTGGTGGGGCTGTTCTGAAGAAGTAGAACAATTCTGGAAAACTTGTAACATGCATAGCCGGCATCTGTAGGCTGGGTGTGAGCTCATCGTTTTTATTTGTGTGTGTCTTACTGAACTGGCAGGTCAGATCGCCTAAAAGCAGGAGCTGCACAGACCAGCACAGCCAGAGTTTGGATGACATCCGCCTTTACAAGCACCAGCACCCACCACTAAGTGCCACGCTGTCTTCGGACACGTCCCACAGCTACACGTTTGGCTGCAGCCTGGAAGACAAGCTGTCTATCTACGGCTGCGTCTATTCCACAGCGGACTGCAAAACCAAGTCTGCCCTTTATGGGAAGCGATCCATGAACTGCCTCTCCTTGGATCTTCTGGGAGAGGACCAGCTCCCAGAGGAGTTTGTGGTGTAATGAGATTGGAGCTCTTCCATACCAGGAAACAGCTCATCATGGAAATATATACCTCATTAACACGTGTGATGTCACTCTGGTTCTTGCAGGAGATTGTGCATGGCTAATCAGTAAGTGGCATCACTTCTGCAGACCTGACTACAGGGCAAATCAACTGGAGCGTAGCACTTAACGCTGGCATTTGGAGCGTCTGTCCGAGCAGAAAATGGAAGTGGCCTGCGCCATTAGCAGTGACACAACCAACATAAAAACCAAAAACGGCGGACCAAAACCAATGCTGAGCTAGTAAAGCAAACACTGTGTCTAAATGGATTTATCAGAAAGAAATTTGAAGTCTATGTCAGTTTATCTTCCTGCCTTTCTTTTGTGGTCCATTTATGTTAATGCTGGTATACAGATAGTTTGGTTGTCTTGAGTTTGTGCTGCTGTAACACTGCCAACAGCTGTCAGGCCAGGATACGGGCTGAGCACATCTGGAGGTCTGTACATGGAAGTGTTTAGCCTGTTCCCGTTGCAATGAACACGAGTTGCCTATTTGCTTTACTGGGAGCAAGACCTGCTCTGCCAGGAGTTTTTCTCTTTTGTCGTTGCTGTTCTGTTTCGTTGTAAGCATCCAGCCAAATACAACATGTGTTCTTTTTTTCTTTTTTTTCTTTAATGCAACAAATGGAACTGTCTCTCAGCTGTCTACTACTGCCATGATGCAGATTGGTACATAAATGCTTATATCCTTGGGGAGATGGGGGAGGAGATAAAACAAATGACTCTGCTGCTTTTGAGAGTACAGAAGAAAAGTTAAAAGCATTAATTAACTGGCTCTCGAAGACAGGAGTGTGACTGGAAAATCTGTCCAGGCATGACCACCCCTTACTTTGAATCATACTTTTATGTTGCTCTTTTCTTTCTTTTTAATAAATCTGTTCCTTAGACATTTTTTCCTCTGCTTAGAAGGCAAGTATGGACTGGAGAAAGTTGCTTTGGAAAGGCAGACAGAGTGACTGTGTCCAACTTAGTCATGGATAGGTCATGCAAATGTGTGTGATTCTGCAGGGCTGGTGATGGTGGAAGCGCTGGGTGTTTTTGTGCCAAACCAAGGGTACTTGTTTGGTGATTTGGAGTGGTGGAGCTGGCTGTGCTGGCTATCACTAGGAAAATAATTACAATTATGCGGTTTGATTCAAGAATTTGGTATGGAAAACATTCTGCTACCTTGTTACATCCAAATAAACGTATGTTTGTTTGATTTCCTTCCCTATCTTCCCCCAGTACCTCCTCCCCTCATCGATTCCCTGTAAAGGCATGTGTAATCTGTGCCCAGCTTTTGACAACCTTGCAGGTGGAAGCTAATCACTTTTTGGCAAACTCTGGAAGCAGACTGTTGTTATTCTGCTGGTTGAGGAGGTGTGTGTTGTGCAGTGTGGATCACTCAAAAGCTGCAGATAGCCGAATTCAGGAAAGGAAGGCAGCCAGACCGTGACGAGGAGGGTTCAAGCTGCTGCTTTGACAGTGGGCTTGCAGGCTTAGCAGTTATCTGGTAAATTGCATTCCCATAAACTGTTAAAACAGCAAATCTATGAAGTCTGTCGTCTTACTATTTCTATGCAAGTGAGTGTGGTGTAGAGACAGAGCATCCAGGTGCATCTGCATTTACTGACGTGGCATCAGTGGCTGTACATCCTCTGAGGTGAATCCAGCACCAAACCCTGGCTGTGTGTTTGAGGAATGAATGATGGGGACAAGCTCACTGTAGCCACAGCTTAATTGACCGTGCCCTCTTTGATCACACTGTTCTTTCTTTTTGTAATGAACAACTAGGAGCTGTGTGTTTACCATAACCTCTTCTCCCTTCTTCCAAGCAAAGCCAAAATGCCTTTACAGAGTGCTCAAGGTATGTTTACTGCACCCAAAATAAACTCTCTTAAATGGATCTAAATGGGTAAAGGACATCTGGCTGCTTGTGAACCGTCCAGTCAAGCCACCCACTGTCGGTCACTCCCTGTTACCTGGGGCTTGTTTGGCCATAAGCCATGGGAGATGGGCATGGGTAGGACCCAGCAGGCCAGTGGCCATGCTGCAGGGACCAGCCTTGTTCTTGCAGCCGCCGTGGAGCTGGAGGGACGGCTTTCACAGCCACAGTGCCCCTCTGTCTGTAGAAAAGGTGGGGAAGTCTCGAGTGACAGGCCTGCTAAACCACTGTTCTCCCATGCGTGCAGCTGTACAATTACTTGTGGTTCTGGCAATGGTTGTTAACAGGAAAAAAGCTCAAAATTCAGTGGGTGCAGAAAGGTGTCATAAAACACACGTGTGCAGCGCATCCTTACCTCCATGCATGCTTGTCTCAAAGACTATCATGTTCATACCTGCTTCAGCCTACCCACCTCACTGAAGTCTTTATTGCCACCAAGCAGCTTGGCATTTTCTTTTTGCAGTTACCCAAGCATTCAATGGAATTGGTGAAATGCTGTCATCCTGCTGTCACTGGCTTAAAAAAAATACATCAATGCCTGAAAAACAGTGTCATTGGCTCTTGCATGAGCATCCATTGCCTTGTATGTACATGGAGGTTTCTTGTATTTATTCATGGCTGGTGGGGAAGGCAAACTCTCCAGGTCTGACATCTTCTCTCTGTGGTCTACGCAGCTCCCTCCAGCACTCTAAGTTACGTATGCATATGAAGGGGAGACCAGACACTTGTGTGTAGACCGAGAAAAAATTAATATCTTACAAGCACTGTGAATATCTATTATGCAAGTTTTTGTATTCATATGAAAAAAAATGTTCCTGTTAGTAATAGACTTATTTTTTGTTTGTATTCAGCTTTAGAAGATCTCTTGTTATTTTTTGTTTTGACTAGTTTGGTAGAGGGTAATGTGTAAGCATTTATCAGCTGATATTAGAAACTAGCTGCCAATATTTGTACATATTTGTAAAATACTTGTGCTATAATCACTCTATTTTAATGGTAAAAGTTTCTCCTTTCCATGAAAGGAATTTCTTGTTTAAAATAAAATATAAATAATTATATGTACACCTGCAATAAAGTATGGATAGAAAAAGCTAATTGTGTCTCTTTTTTTCTTTGTTTTCTTTTTTTTTTTTTCCACAAGAGGTGCTTGTCAGTGACATCTTCCATTTGAGATAAGTTGTAGAAATTAATTTGCTGCCCAACTGTAACCCGTGCGAGCTCAGCTTGTGATGGCAAACCCAGAGGCCCTGCAGCCTTTTCCTCCCTGCCACTCTCAGAAGCACCGTGTCCAAAGGGCCTCTGTCAGGCACTGAGGACCCAGTCGAGCAGGTTGCCGAATCTAACCGAAGAAACAAGTTAAGCTGCTTGTGGTGGTTAGGCAAGAAAACAGAGCGTGTGAACTCCCGAGGGTGTAGAGAGATCCTGTCAGCATCTTCCCGGGGGCTGCATCTGAGGCCACCAGCCCACGTGATGCAAAGTGCTGCTGAAGGGCGCTCTGCCCTGTCACCTAACCTGTTGGCCTGGTGTCTTGCATGGATAAAGGAAAGTTCTGCTTTTCTTGGGACATAAATCTATGAAGGAGTGTCATAGTATAACCGTTCTCATCTCCTCTGAAAGAAGCTTGCTTACTAGGGATCCCTTGTAAATTTTTTATTCCCTTTTTCTGGATATGTTATGGACCGCTAAAGCTAGTGTTGAGAGAGAAAAAAAAAAATCTACTTTGATACTGTAGTGATACTCCTATTCTTATGATTTCCTATCTTATGGTTCATATTTCTGTCCAGTACCTGCTGTGTTTCCCATATATAAATTTTGAAGGACTTCAGAGACTCATCGAGCTTCTGTTTGGAGATGCTGGAAGGAAAGGGTTTGGTTACAGATGGGGCTTTCTTTGGAAGTAAAATGATTTAATAGTTGCCTATTATTTAATCTAACTGAAGGGCTTTGTCACTTCTCTTTGTTTCTTTCTTGCCAGCTAGGGTGTGATGCTGCTGCTGAGAATATATAGGATGAGTCTGTCTCTGAAGATGGGACTTCTTGTGGCACCAGCGAAATGTGTGGGTTCACTAAAGTGATACAGCGTGGGATGGGGGTAATGCTGCTACCCCACCTGATCCGTGTTGAGGCATGCCAAGTGTGGGGGCTGCATGGAGGTAAGGTCTAAAGCTGATGAGGAAGGGGTGTTTTAAAATACCCGAGGTATTTTGGGTGAAGTGAGAGCAGGTCTTCGGTGGAGTTCTTGGCAGCAAGGCCCAAGACACTTAAGACTGACATGGTGTTTTAAGAGCACTTTTCAGCAAGAACTGGTCATAAAGCCCCACAGTGGCGGGTGAGCTCCCTGCTGTAGCTCCTTGCCTACCAGCAACGACGCTTCCCCCACTGGGTTATGCTCTCTCCTGGTCAGGCTGTCCAGGCTTTTCCCGGCAGCTCTCCTTGCCCCTGCCCCTGGCTCCTGTGCCCCTGCAGCTGCCTGCACCCCCATGATGGCGCCTGCCTGCTCCGTGGGTGTCTTCCCAGGCTGGTGGTGCCCAAGGCCAGGCCCCTGCCTTCCTGTCTCTCCCGGAGGCCCACCAGCTGCGGGGAGGGGAGGAGGAAGGGAACAAACACGTTCCCTCCAGGCTGCTCCTAGGCCCTCGGCGGCAGCGGGATGAGCCGAGGCACGGAAAGCTGCCCGCGGCGTCGCTCCCTGGGAACGGCCGGGGGGAAACCTGGCCCCGGGCCTGTCCCGCGGCCTCACCGCCCCGCCTGCTGCTGCTCCCGCTCCCGGCGGGCACCGTTTCTTCCCCCCTCTATTAACAACGCGGCCCCGAGGCTGCGGGGCCCATATGCGGATCGACAGCCGGAGGGAAACGCCCTGGGCGAACCCCGCTCCCCGCCCGCCGCCGCGGGGCCGGGGCCTGGCCCGGGCCGGGTGTCGGTAGTGCCGGGCCGGGGCGCGGGGCGGCGCCCGAGGAGCGCGGCGGCCGAGGCTCTGGGCGGGCCGGGGCCGGGGCCGGGTGCTGGCAACCGGCTGCCCCACGCTGCCTTCTGCCGCCGCGGGTGCCGGCTGGGCCCGAGTGGTGCCGGGTCCGCGTCCCTTGGGGCAGCTTCCATCAGCTCATCGCCAGAGACCGAACAGCCCCCGGGGCACGGAGGCGCGGCCGGCCACGAAACGGGAGCGGCCCCGGGCAGCCCGCGTAGGCCAAACCGCCGGGAAATCGGTAGCTGAGCAAGAGAGGCTGGCAGCGCCCGCTGAATCCCCTGCAAAACCTGTATGAAGTGGTCCCGGGTCAGCGGAGCAGCACCTCTCGGGCCCGAGGGCAGCGTGCCCGGTTCCTGCACGGAGGGTCGTACACCCAAACTGTTCTGGGGACGGAGATGCTGCTTCGTAGCCCCTGGGAATCCTTGGCACAGGATGCTCTAGGTGTGAAATGTTGATGCAAGCTCAAAAAAAAAAAAACCTCTAATAAGTCGGTTTATGGAAGACAAACCCATTCAATGCAATATACCCAGAGGCACGGACGGTTGTAATGTGGCTGTGTGCCTGCTCAGCGCCTGTGGATTCCTTTGGTACGGTGCATGGGGCATTGCTGGAGACAGGATGGGTGTAGAAGAGCCTTGGGTACTGCTCAGTGAAGCAGTTTTTCATCACTGAGCTGCCTCCTCTCAGAGCAAGCACCCTTTCCAGAGTACTTCTGCAGGCATCAGAGCAGCATCACTGAGTATTTCCCCAGCCTCACCCAGGAAATTACACTGACTGAATTTTTAATTCCATACTTAGTTTGAAATAATGTTTGCACACTGTTGCAATTCCTTGCCTGTTGCCACTTCTCACAGCCCACGTCCACCTTTGTGATGCCCTTTGGGTAACATCTCAACAACATTTTCTAAAGTAAACCGACCTCAAAGTAGTTCCCACCCCTCCTTTGCTGACACGTATTCTGTCCTTGCAGCTTGTTTCTTAGGGGCACACTCCAGCCCAGCACTGTGCTTCATTTTCACACTGCTGGTCAGCCAGGTACTGGCTAACCCTAAACCTAAACCTAAGCATAAGCCTAAGCCTAACCGTAAGCCTAACCCTAACCCTAACCCCAAACCCTAACCCTAACCATAACCCCTAACCTTAAGCCTAACCCTAACCCTAACCCTAAGCCTAAGCCTAAGCCTAACCCTAAACCTAAGGCTAAGCCTAACCGTAACCCTAACCCAAACCCTAAGCCTAACCCTAACCCTAAGCCTAAGCCTAAGCCTAAGCCTAAGCCTAAGCCTAAGCCTACCCCTAAGCCTAACCATAACCTCTAACCTTAACCCTAACCCTAACCCCAAACCCTAACCCTAACGCTAACCCTAAGCCTAAGCCTAAACCTAATCCTACACCTAAGACTAACCCTAAGCCTAAATCTAACCCTAACCCTAAGCCTAAACCTAAGCCTAACCCTAAACCTAAGCCTAACCCTAATCTTAACCCTAAGCCTAAACCTAACCCTAAGCCTAAGCCTAACCCTAAGCCTAAGCCTAACCCTAGTGGGTGGTCCTCGGTGGGTGCCTGCTAAACAGATTCGTCCAGCAGTAAACGGTTCAGATGCATGTTCGATGCCCGAGTGGATCTTTCCTGCATGAGAATATCTTATTAAACATGTGTTAAGCTTCTTTTTCAAATCACTGACACAGGGACAGTACACAAATGGATCCCTGCACGATGGGTACGACCAGCACTCCAAGCTGCCTTGCGTTCGTTGGATTGTTAACAAGCTGTGTGGCAGCTTCATGGACATCAGTCATGGAAAGAACAAACGTGTGGGTAACTATGGCTAATAGCTCGGGACAGGACACCATTTGTCTCTCTGTATCATCTGCAAATAACCCTTTCAGAACATGCTTGGTCAATCTGCCAGATTATGGTAAAATGGCAGCTCTGTGTAAAACGACAACAACCGCGAGTGCTGAGTGCTGAACTGTAAGAGATGAAATTTTGGATCAGTAAAGATGGGCTTCTGCCTATTTTCTTTAACTGTTCAGGAGCTAATGTTACTAGAGGGGTAATGATTGCAAATGCTTTAAGATCTATACATTGCAACGATACAGCATGGTGTAATCACACGAGCACATATCAAAATCCAGACAGCATAAAAGACCTAAACGAAGTACACATGGCTTTGAATCTGATTGCCAAGATGATATAGAGTTTTGGAAACCAGTCAAAATTATTGCTGCTTCAATCTTTACACCTGGTGTGGTGCCCAGGTGTGCCCAGGCATTAGCTACATTAAATAAATAGGGTTATTGGTTTGTTAAGCAAATAAATGCAACTGCATTCGGCATTATTAGCGCTGCTAACTGATGTAGATGCTATACACTATGCTACTTGGTAAAACAGAACCGCCGTTAGCCTGCAGAGCACATATTTGACAGGCCTTGCTGCATGTGCTGGCAACACGTGCAGCAACATCTGGTCAATACTTTTTCACCGCATCTGCTAAGAGAATGAACAGAGGTGGTTCGGGGTGGAGGGGGAGCGGACCCAGGGCACACTTTATTAACAACAGGAGACACCTTGAAGATGCTGTGCCTGCCTCCTCTTCTGCTCTGACCTGGCTGATGATTGTTCTTTTGCTCGGCGGTGCCTGCAGTGTAGTTAAGTTGATAAAAGAATAGATCAGTAGTAGATTTTTTATTATTAGCATAAAGTCATAGTTGTCAGGATTTTTATGAGCTTTGCTGCATGAATTTGTCTGATTATTTAGAATCTATTTACAAAGTGGTTAAAAAAAATTATTTCATATATTCAGAAATTCTTTTAGTGCATTATTATTACAAATACCTGTAAGATGTTTATTCTTGCTTTATATATATATGTATTTTGATCTTTATTTCGTATGTGTTAAAATGTGTGTAGACTTTAATAGATAAAGCGTTGAAACAAGCCTCTTCCCATAAACAAAAAGGGGAGATCTGGGTATTTCTCAAGCCAGTGTGGTGTCAGTGAAAGCAAACTGACCCTGGGAGAGGGATACAGTCATGCTCGTTGGAAGAAAGCCATGGGAATGAGAAGGGAAGCTTTAAGATACCAGACATTGTTAGCAAAATTTATGGCTCGTTTCAACAGACACCTGCAAAAACTAGTTATTGGCCTTGTAGATAAGAAACTTACTGGAGTTGTTATATCTATAATGGTAGAAGAATGTTGTAGTAGAAAATTACTAAAAGATAGTGAAACTTAGTTTTGCTTAGCAGTCATGAATATGTATAACCTGCAATCAGTAATTTTATTGGCTAAGCTTGTGTGTGACATAACTGGGTGATTGCTATCCTTAGCTAAAATGGGAATTGTGATACTAGGCTTCATACTAGGTATAATCATTAACATTTTTGCTTGTTGCCTGCCTACAAATGATACAGAGAATACTGCGTTAGGATGTGCACGCCATACGACGTCAGTTCCGACTGCCCACCTCACAGTCTCGGACTAGAGCAGCAGCCTGTCCAGCATACTAGCGACAAAGTCGAACCAGCCCTTATACTACCCGGGCATTAACCCCGGGGGTGTGCTCCAAACCAAGTATGCTCCAAACCAGGTACGCTCCGAACCAGGTATGGCAAGTGGATGTTACAGAGTACGCTCCATTTGGCCATCTTAAGTACATTCATGCTGCGGTCAACACTTGCTCCCAAGCTCTCTTCACATGTCTGTTCATGAGGTCCACGAGGCAGAAATCCATCCTGCACCGGAACCGGACTTTTGCCTGCCTAGGGGTATCTCGGGAGATAAAAACAGCAATGGGCCGAGTTATCGATCACAGGCATTTCACCACTTCTGCGGATGTGAGGAGTCTGCCATACGTTTGGCATTTCTCTGAACAGCACTGGGCAGATGACTGTAGATTGCGCACGGAACCCTGAAAGCACAGCTAATGCGCTTAAGAGAGGGGCGAGAGAGGGGTTCGTGTCTTGGTCGATAAAGCACTTGTGGTGCTCAGTCTTGTGTCCTTCGTTGACCCCAATCCATTTCCCCTATTTGAAACCATTTTTCTTCACGTCGGCTGCTGTTTGGGGGCAAGGCACTCCCAAAGGTCCGGCACTGCCTGCTGGAAAACCCACTTTGGAAAGGTCCCGCTGATTTACTAACATGGAGGTGAGGGTATGCTTGTATCTCCACAGGAGCGGGGACCTGATGGATCCTGGCTCGGTTGGTACAGCCGTGGCTGGAGGATCGGCAGGGTGACCGAATGGAGCGACGCTCTCCAGATCACCCTAGTGGGATTGATCCTGATTGTGAGTCTTTCAACGCCAGTGATAACGACTAACTTCTGGGAGCAGTTCACGAACTACACCAACTCTACTCAGGTTTGCATCGTGCGTGGCTTGTTGGACTCCTAAGAATGCCAACCGCACAGCCCTCACCATATCTGAACTGGTGACTGCTTTGGCAGCGCACGATGAAGGACTGACACAGTTGGCATTAGATGATGCCCTTGCGAGGCCTGGCAGCGGTTGCAGCGACCTAGAAGGAATCCTAGGTCTCCAGCCTTACTGCTGGTTGAACTTCCGCAAGAACGTCTCCTCGGCCTTGGAGAGGATGCGTGCGCGTGCTGCCCAGTCGGTATTCAACGTTAAGGCCCTAAAGGACTGGAAATAGTTCTCAGACCTGCTCAGTCTACCTAGATGGCTAAGAAATATTGTATCTATAGGTTTAACGATCTTAGTAGTTGCTTTGATAATGCTTTGCTTATTTCTGTTATTGTTACGTTTCTTGCATGCTATGATTGAGGGGTTACTAGGCAGCTATTCATGATCAACTATGTTATGGCAGCATTAGGTCAGGATGATTTAGCATAGAGGGGGGAATTGTAGGGTAACAGTAGTGGGGCTGCACGTACGCAGGAGGGGCGGTCCACAGTGATACACGCGTTAGGCTTGGATGGGTCCATGGGCACAGAGGGCAGATGTGTTACTGTACGTGGAGGGCACGGATGAGTCCATGGGCACAGAGGGTAGATGTGTTTGTGTACGTGGTGGGCACTGATGGGTCCAAGGGTGCAGGGGGCGGGTGCGTTTGCGTGCGTAACGGTGTACGGGTATTTAACCCTGTGTTGCGCAGCATTAAATTGAAGGCTTAGCTTGACGGTATCCGTGTGATGCTCTGCGTTCCCCAGAGCGGGGCTCCGGTGCGTGCGGGGTAGGTTAGCTGGCAAAAAGAGCTGGCAAACCCTAAACCTAACCCTAAACCTAAGCCTAAGCCTAACCATAAGCCTAATCCTAACCCTAAGCCTAACCCTAAACCTAAGCCTAAACCTAAGCCTAACCCTAAGACTACCCCTAACCCTAAGACTACCCCTAACCCTAAGACTACCCCTAAGCTAAGCCTAAGCCTAAGGCTAACCCTAACCATAAGCCTAACCCTAAGCCTAACCCTAATGAACCTAAGACTAAGCCTAAGCCTAACCCTAAACCTAACCTTAAGCCTAACCCTAACCCTAAGGCTAACCCTATCCTAAGCCTAACCCTAAGCCTAAGACTAACCCTAAGCCTAAGACTAACCCTAAGCCTAAGCCTAACCCTAAGACTAAGACTAAGCCTAACCCTAAGCCTAAGCCTAAGACTAAACCTAACCCTAACCCTAAGCCTAATGACCCTAAGCCTAACCCTAACCCTAAGCCTAAGCCTAAGACTAACCCTAAGCCTAAGCCTAAGACTAACCCTAAGCCTAAGACTAAGCCTAACCCTCAGCCTAACCCTAAGCCTTCTGGCCCCTGGACTTGTCTCTGGAAGGAGGAGATTTTATTTAGTAGAGCAAGATGCAGAGAGCAACCCTTGCATTGGAAGTCTGTTGTTCTACCACAGAGATGTAATGAGCAAAAATCATACGTATCCTTTCTGGTAGACTGCAGGGGCAGCTGAATATGCGCTATTGAAGAGCATAGCTGTGGTATTTTAAAATTCTGCTTTATTTTTATTCCTGGAAATATCAGCCTCACATTTTTATTTTAAATCTCATAAATCGATTTATACCAATCTTTATTTTTCTTCCTCCAATCACTGCTGTTCCCAATATGCAATGAGATAATTGGACATGGCATGTGCTAGAAGCCTTAAGTCTCAACCCACGACGTGGAAAATACCACTGAATACTTTAGCGACAGC
>WHYT01016219.1:0-32910 GCA_009806455.1 Tetrax tetrax
ATTTCTCTACCATATTCAAGGGAGATGTCTTTCAAAATTATTTTATATCCATGAGTCTTTGAATGCACTAAGTGTATAGAGAGACCTACTTACTGAATTCTTTATATTATTCAGGTACACATTAAAGAGATTCAGTGGAAGAACTCCTGATCAAAGACATAGAGCAAGTCTAAAACATAAAAAGCGGATGCTTGCTTTTTTGGGTTTTATTTCATTCCCCCCAAAGTGAATATGTAAAAATTTAAGCAGTTAAATGTTGTTGGACTCAGTTGCCTCTCATAAAGTAGCAGTAATTATTGAGCAGTAATAAACTGTAAGTTTATTAAAGCTCAAGTGTAATATAACTCTCCAACTTATTCAAAGGTTCTGATAATTATAAACATGGTTTTGGTCAAGTTTCACTATAGATATAATCTAAGAAGTACTATCATTTATTAGCATGAACAAAAGCAGAAGGTATTCCATCGTATCAGTCTCAACTTACGTTTTATCTGCTGTGTTAAGACACTGAAACCAAAACTACATTTTTCTTCTAGTTTTTGTTCATACATTATAATCCCCAAGATTAAGACAAATTGTTACTCTGTTATTAAGGAATTTATCCAACCCAAAGGAATTTCATCAAAGTGACAGTTCATCCTTAGAGAAAAACAAAATTAAATTGCATGATTTAACTGTAGAGACTCCAGCAATAGCTGAAGCTCCAGTAAAAGAATTAAGTGCAATAATTAAGTAACACAAATGGTGAAAGCAATTTGAATGTTCTTAAATATATCTCTATTCATATCATGGTTTTAAATACGGGTTATGTTATCCTGATTCCATTCAAGTAAATGGGAGAGATGGTGATGACATTAAGAATTCTAACGTTGGAATATATTTGCTGAAACCAATAGGCAGAATGGGTATGTTGTTGCATTTCCCTACTAGGCTTAAAACTACCTTTAAATTATCTTAAAATATCCTATTTATTTAGGATTTTAGGCACAGTATCTCGTCTTGATTTTTTAAGAAACATTTTACTATCACAGTCTATAAATACAACTTGCACAAGAACTTCATACAAAATCTGAGCGGATTTGAAATTAAGTACATCAAAATTTAGTTTGTGAAAGCCCCAACAACTATTGAAATGCTGTTTCAAAATATAAGGAGAATATATGTTCTTTATCTTAAGTTAAAGACACTAAATCAGACTATGTCACAAACTTCTGTTCTAGTTCCCTTCTCATGTACACTAAAGCCATAAATCCACTATTACTCTTCAGAGTAATGCTTCTTACACGTAAGAGGCATTTTTAAAAAGAAAAGTTTCAAGCAGTATTAATCTGATAATGAACAAGCAGTATTATTAAATCAGAATCATTTAATACTATACCTATCCAACCAAACCATAGAATCATAGAATGGTTAGAGTTGGAAGGGACCTTCAAAGGCCATCTAGTCCAACCCCCCTGCAAGGAGCAGGGACATCCCTGACTAGATCAGGTTGCTCAGAGCCCCATCCAGCCTGGCCTTGAACGTTTCCAGGGACGGAGCATCCACCACCTCTCTGGGCAACCTGTTCCAGTGTTTCACCACACTTGTCATAAAAAATTTCTTCCTTATTTCAAGTCTGAATCTATCTACTTCTAGTTTAAAACCACTACCCCTCATCCTACCACAACAGGCCCTGCTTAAGAGTTTCTGCTCATCTTTCTTTAGGTACTGGAAGAACAGTATCAGGTCTCCCTGGAGCCTCCTCTTCTCCAGGCTGAACAGCCCCAACTCTCTCAGCCCGTCCTCACAGGAGAGGTGCTCCAGCCCTCTGACCATCTTCGTGGCCCTCCTCTGGACTCGCTCCACCAGGTCAATTATTCTTTTCAGAACACATAATCCTTCAGTGTTGCTGACTTTACTAAATGAAGTTAGGTCCAAATAAAGTTTTTGTTGTCTTTTTTTTTTTTAAATGATGAAATACAGTTAAACATCTATATATAGTTTTATATAGGAATAGAAAGCAATCAGGTGAACTCCCCAAGTAAGCTAACAGGAGTAAACGCTTTAGTTGACTACCAAAAACATAACCAGGCCACAGAAACTCCAATGGGGTCAAAATGTGCAAGAGGCAGAAAATGCTATTTGCCATATGAGCCTTCTGAATAAAGCTTTGTCTAGATTACACAAGAGTATCAGATTAACTACAGCAAAAGCTTTTGTAGTGCGAGAGAGAAGTGACCAGCTCAAGGAGAACTGGTATAAACGAGAGAGTGAAACTAGTTCAGTAGCTCTGATCCTGAGAATTCATGTGCGACTGGTTTAAATCTGGCTGATACTGCACGCTTGCCTATGGTCTGTCAGACAAGCTGTAGAAGAAAGGTAATAAAATGCTTACAGTAGCTTTGATTCAGTTCAATTTATGGTAGCTACGAAGCAATGCAAAATCAATGCCACTTAATCAAAATATCTACACAGTTCAACTAATCTACCCAAAAAGTCAGTTTGCATTAACCACTCAGCCTTCCCACACAGATTTTATTCAAACCACTACAGTTGCCTGCTAGAGGCTTGGCCCCCATTTAATTAATCCAAAAATTAAAGTGAGCAAACACCTGCTGCAATGTAAACCTTTTCTTCTCCTGTGAGTCAAGAACTTTCTCACACTTACTTTTCCCAAAATTAACAACTACAAAAGGCAAGCAAACAAAATAGCTGTACAATGAAAGCTATTCTTTTAAATACAAATTCTTGATTAGTTAAAGTTTTACATTTGCATATATGTCTTATAAGCTTTCCAGCAGTGTCTCTCAACAGACTTTACAAAAGTTAGGCTGGTTTCACTATATTTATCAGAGGTACGTGTGCATTTCAAGTGTTTCACAGATGATGAACTTCATAGAAACAGACGAGGCACCTGAACAAGTTCACGCAGTTAGAAACATGACACCTCTTATGGGTTGACTGTAGCTTTCCTAAAATCCACCTTCTTCCATTCCTGAAAAAAATATATCCTTCTGACTCCTGACAGACTTCTCTTGTCAGTCAAGTTGTCGTAATTCCAAGATTTCATGCCTAAACTCAATGATACCAAGAAACAAGCCCAAATCTAACCACAGGTCATTTTTAAAGGGATGTGCCACAGAAGAAGTCCGACAATATGCCGCTTCTTTCTAGTGACTGGAGTATTCATTAACCACACACAAAGCAATACACATTTAATGCTGCTTGTCTTAAAGGTACTGAATATTGATGGGAAGTCAAATAACCACCAATAAGAACGTTGTCCTTTTCATCCGTACTGAAGGAGAAACTTCAAAGATGTCTATGAGATGTTGGCATTTATTACATATCTGCCAAGACAAACCATGCCCAGCTACCTCCACTGCCTTGTGGAAGAGCACTCAGCCATACCTAGGCAGATATCTATACATGACTTCTTTCCTAAAGGAACTAATCAGAATTCACACATATGGCCTATGAACAAAAAGCTAAAAAATTGAGACTCTTAATGAGAGGTTTTTTTATCAGTCAGATGGGCAAGGAAACTTGAGCTTGACATTAAGGACATTAACTTGAACACGAAATATGCTAATTTTCACATGGACTATCCATGATAGTCCAAGGATTTACTAATGTGCCAGACAGCTATCCATTTAGGTCACATATGATCTCTAACTATGTTATACAAACGTAACACTGCAGGCTGACAAAGTCTCTGCAAAGCTCCTAATTTTATGAATATTCTTCCATATCCTCTTCCTTGTAAGCAGCAACACTGGATCCAGGCATTCGGATCACTGGCATTCAAACAAATATACCTCCAAGATTGAATGTCTAGGCAAACATAAAACATTTACAAGCAAAGGGTAACTGCACAATTACCTTCAAGCTCTCGCAATGGCCTCGTTGGAAAGACTGCCATTTGCTAGAATAAATCAAGAAAGCACACTAGGCACTGTTGACAAGTTTTATATTCATAAGAAGATACAAACTTGACATGATTTTTTAGGCCTGAAATTCAGATACAATCATAGCATGGATGGTTGACTTACGTTAAACCAAAGAGCAGCAGAACGTGTGGCCGAGCCTCAGAAAAAGCTTTACCACCTGCTCTTTGGGCCACAAAACCCCAGAAAATCCATTTACGAAAAGGCACTCAGTTTTCTATTTCTATTTCCTTCTGAACAGTGAAATCCCCCCAGAAGAAATCCAGATTAAAATATCCCTCTATTGCAGTTAAAAGTTACTGATATATAAAACACGCAGTTCATAAACTCAGGCATGAAGTACCTTAGCACAAGATATTCTAGCACTTGCCAGCTCCCAAAGTCGTCAAAGTGATGAACTGTGACAGTTTATTGTCCTTAATAGCACAGCCATATTCCTGGATTACGAATTGCTGCGCATTGTTTCATGGCACTCTGCCAGTAACGACAACGTGTATGTATAATAGTACAGTGATAATAACAAAGATTTGCTTACAGTAACAGTTCAAAAGTATTATGCTATTTAAAAAAAAAAAAAATGTATATACCTTTTATGCCTAGATTTAAAAAATAGACAAAACCAAAGCATTCCTAACTATGGCTCTTTGCAGAAACCTGTATCACAGAGTCAGATTTTCTACAATCCTCAGCACTTGACCTTCTAATAGAGATATTATCTAGACAATTCATTTAGCTGCTTAGATAGCAGCCAAGTTACTTAATATCCAACCATTGGTGGAGAGGGACTAATTCCAACACTGCACAAGTATTTGGGAACAGAACAAAAGCTGAAGTTCTTAAAAAAAAAAAAAAAAAGGTATATGCGTATCAATTAATTAGATTTACTGCCTCAAAATCTATAGTGAAATTTTCTGTCCTACTCAGTGCATTTTGTACTGCTTGGGAAACTTGAGTCTCACAAAATTAGGCCTAAAGGAGCCCATCCTGAGCTTCTCCTGTGCTGATACCTTGTTAATGGATGTGCTGAAGATACTTAAAGATGTGTATTGGAAGAAGCTTGATAGCAAGGGGAAGGGCAAACACCAGCGCAGAGTGACCTGTCACATCCACAGCACCACTATAGGACCCCTCTAACATGGCTCTACACAATTCATCCCTGGGTCAAGGATCCACAACAAACTCCTCAAAGCTTCCACGCTGGCTTGCAAAGCACAGAGCTAAGCTCAGGTCTACAGCAAGTATAAATCCCATTGGACTTCTCATGCTTTGGAAATTAAAATAATGCTGCAGTATCACCCTATTTTTCTAGCCACATTATCATCCTTTAAGTGACAGAATGGGAACCCTACTGGGAAAAAGAAAGTCCAGGCATTACATTCATACTGCGGCAAGTTTCCAGACTTTGAAAACATCACACTTTTTTTGTAAAGTATCAGAAACAATTCAGAGTTTATAATTTCCAGGTAAGAGTTGTCACAGCACCTCCAAGTCAGAATATAGTTGCCTCCACAATTTTCTTAATGCAAAACCAAAGAATTCAAGTCCTGAATTTAGTCTCATCTTTATACCCCCCAAATTCCCAGCAAAATAAGCTGAACTGCCGTTCCTAACCACATTGTAAAACACAGGCATTACCTCTTCCACCCAGCACTTGAGCCAATTTAAAATGTAGGAAGCATATGGGGCTGAAAATCCTGTGGGGTTTTCCTAATTGCTCATTTGTTGTAAAACCTCACACTGGTCACTTCCCCTCTCCTATAGCAGGTTCCTGTTCTATGAGGATATTGACCCATTTTCAAAGCTTTGGCTGAGAAGTGCTGTGCAAGTCTAAATTAGATTTCTGTATGTCACACACACAGGCTTAAACTCAGCTGGAAGTGCCTCTAATCATCCAGTTTTCCCTGCGATTTTGCTTCCCTATAAACTAGGGGAAGGAAAAATGAAGAAAAGTACATGCCTGAGGCTAATGGTTAGGCTTATCAGCTGGGTTCAATGCAACGCACAAAACTGCTTTTCTTTGAAAACATAAAGCAAGATATAAGTGATTTATTTAAATATAAGTAGCACAGGTAGGCAGAGAAAATAGCTACTAAGATTAGACTATCAGATTGTTCTAAACTTCACAAGAAATCAATTCTGACAGCATCATCCCTTTGTCTTGTTATACCAATGTAATTATACCTACCAGTCTACGCTCCAGAGAATGAATGTCTTGAAGTGTAAGAAATAGGAAAAATGGCAAGGTTTTAATGATTTTGGACACCGTGGCTTTAAATTTTGATCCTTAATTTAATTAAGAATCCCTAATTATTTTTAATATCCTTTAAGATTTTAACATTTTACAAACTCTGTCATATCCACACACCTTTTTGGGAATACCTTTTGTAATACACACAGCATGACGGTTCATATTATAGCTCAAA
This sequence comes from Tetrax tetrax, assembly GCA_009806455.1. Classification (NCBI taxonomy): domain Eukaryota; kingdom Metazoa; phylum Chordata; class Aves; order Otidiformes; family Otididae; genus Tetrax; species Tetrax tetrax. The sequence goes on from WHYT01016219.1 coordinate 6,350, forward strand.
AAGAAATTGCCTGGCAATTTGTATACCAAACAAAATGAAACAAAGGTTGTTTATTCAGACAGTTCTCTAACAAGTGAAATCATTTTCCTGAAAGCTTTTTTTTTTTTTTTTTAAGGCAATGTAACAGTCAGAAGGTCCATTACACAAGGAAAACTAAATTCTGCTGGACTTCCATAGGAACCACAGCTTTGGAATAGCAAAAACATTCATGTCTAGGCAAGAAACAAGTTACTCAAAAGTGATCTCCTTTAATCGGAGAGATACCCACTAGATTCCATCAGAAAAATCTATCTTGTTCTCTTATTTTGTATCCCCCCCAAAGTTTAAGAAATTTAGGAGAAAAAGAAAAATATCATTGTATCATAAAGATAAGCCTACATTTCTTTAACTAAATGAGCACAGTCATCAATACTCTTGAAGGAGTTAAAAGATCTTCAATCAAACCAGTTTGAAAGAGCATCTACTCAACTATCTCCAGGGAATAAAACGTTCAGTATTACAAATGTCAGTGAACAATTTACATCCGTGAATTCTGGAGCTCAGAGTCATGGCAGAATTTGTTTTTATTTTCTTCTCATTAACCCTTTTGCACAGATTATTTTTCTCCTTTGTCCAGTTGTACTATACTTCATTGACCTGCGTGTTCTCACACGAACTACAAACGTGTAGTGACGTGTACATGTTAACTTCTGGGAAGGTGAAACCTCAAAAAGGAGGGGGGTCTTTTGTAAGGACTGAGACCACAAGTAAGTGAGAGACAAACTGCAGTGACACCATTTCAGAGAACACTGGTTTTAAGGAATAACTACTACTTGCCAAACCAGGAGGGCGAGTGAGTGCCATCCTCACCTCTCCACCTACCCTCCACTAACATCAGTGTTTGTGTTAAAACGTGGTCTGCCGGATCAGAAAATTGACTTTGCTGACGAAAGTCAGGCTTTTCTGACCAGCATAGGAAAAGAAAAGAAAAAACCCAACAAACCCAAAGCCCAACTCTACATGCTACTGTATGCACTCCCTACACACGTGCATGTGCGCAATCTGTGCTACCGCACATCAGCTTTGGCTTTAGGCCAAAAGCAAGCATCGCACGGCAGAAACCTCAAAGCCAGACTTACAGATAAAAGAAATGTCTATTTCAACTGGAAGAGCTAAAATTAGCCTTAACAAGGAGTGACAGCATGACTGTTTACCATAACTATTTAGTATTTTTAGATAAAATGCTTGGTGTAAGCATAATCCTTTCTCTGACCATTTTTCTGCATTTTTACAATACGCTGTCTTCTCCAATCTCCAGTTTTACCTATGAATAATGCTTTTTACCAAATACTTGTGATGATAGCTAGAGTTGGGAGGGGGAAATGTTAGGTGGTTTTACTTTATATAGTTAAGATTAAAAGAAAAGTTTGGTTATTTTAAAATTATTATGTAAAGATTAATCAAGTCAACAAAAAGCAAGAGACAATAAAATAAAAAAGACTAAAATAGTGTTATGATTTGAGTTAGACTAATAGTTAATATTAAGAGAAATCTAATGATGTTAAAGAGATTTCAAAGTGGAGCAAAATACTCCAAACAGAGTGTTTTCTTTTAGATTTTGCATTTTTTTTAAACCAAATTAAATAAAAAGTCTTAAAATCAAATTTATAAGAATTTTGCTATTAAACTTAAAGTTTTTTTTTACAGAGTAATACATAACATTCCAACAAAGCCCAGGTGCAAAGGAACAAGCAGACTGGAAACATAACCCTCCCTGCTCATTGCCCTTATCTAATTACACTAATAAAAAGTATTCTACCAGAAAAAAAAAATAAGCTATTATCTGTCCCAGAAAGCCCTCTATTTTTAGATGGTCAAACTGAGGTAATGAATAATGTTTATAACCATTTTAAACACACCTCCCAGCTAAAACATTTATTCTATGATTTGACCAACCAATGGGACTATGTAAGTATCTGACCTAGAAACTTGTACCAAAAAAAATTCAAGAGAAAAATTTTTTTTTTTTTTTCCTACGCAGAAGGTACACCTCGAACTGTGGGTTAGTGCTCACTAGAAAGCATGGCCTCAGGGAGAAGCTCCTTCCAGTGAGTAGTTGTTTCAGTAGTTGCTGCTCAGATGGGAACACTATATGAAACACAAAATGTTAGGCACAACGGCCAGCAGCCACCACAGATACAGGCTATAACAGTTTCTAAGAAATTTTCAACTGAAGGCAAGAATTAATGTTCTTAGAGTATACATGATATTTGCCCAAATCTCTCTAGTCATTTGACTATAGGTAATTTTTCTGGACTGATTTACAGTTGCTTCCTCCAAACTTACCTCATCTTACTGTGAAAATTGCCAGTCAATTCTCTATTGGAATATTTTGCTCTTTTCCAACGTTTAAAAAATTCTGGTCAAATGCTAACATTAAGCTGTTCGCAACAGACCACTTGTCAGTGTTTTCCTAGGAACAGCAGCCACGAAACCTAGGAGAGGAAACTGGAGATGACTATCAGACCTACCAGGTCTGCTATGAACATTCACCGATTTTGCAGCATTCATTACTGAAGGTCCACACTTACATCTCTTGTTCAGCCTCATTTTTGGGCTACAGCACTAAAAAACCACTGGACTTCTAAAAAACATTTTCTTCTATAACTCGCTAATTAAGAAATAACTGCTTATGAATTACAAACGCACAGAAAATACAGAGCGCTGTTTCTGCATTTATTACCCGTCCTGTGATCAATGTGCTGCAAAGCAGAATGTGAGTGACTTAGTGTGGGTGGCTAAACTGAGGTAGCACAAGCTTGGATAAAAAGCACCCACAGTCACTAAAGGGTTAGAGCACTTCAGCTTTCAAGTAAAATGGGCTTTTGTTAACCTTAGCAGAACAGATTTTTGACTGACCACATTCTTCTCTGGGGAACTCACATCAGCATTTACGTTAGCAGATCAGAACAGGGCTTTTGAAGTGAACCTCCCCATTGTCACTCTCTGAGGTTTTGGGTTGCATCATGGAATGCTGTACAAAATAGGGCTCCATTTGGACGAAGCTAAAACAGAAGATGAAATCCAGCAGCTCACCTAATGTACTCATTTTGCTGATGGCACACCCAGCCTAAGGCTCTCAGAAGAGAGCTAAGCTGAAATAAAGCAACTGGGACACAGATTCCATGGGCGCCAGGTCCTCAACACCAACTTTCTTGCTCTACAGACTTGCAACACGCTATTTGTTAATGCAACGGACTGAGTTGAGACTGAAAAATCATAAATCACTTTAATGCAAGACTAACAAACAACTGCAAAGTTGTAAAATAGCCACAAAACTAGTAAGCCAGTACAGAAAGAACAACAGCAGCCAGTACCTTGGACAAAATTTTGTAATACAAAAACTATGGATTTAGCTGGGCAGCTCAGATGGAGTCTGTACTTAGCTTCTGTCTAAATGGAACTTTATGGTAGGTGCCTGCACCTCTGGGATATCTGGGCCAGCACTTGTACCCTGTGACAAAAAAACTAGCAGTGTCCACTGGAGTTCCTTCCCCTAGCTGAAAGAGGATTAACATCATAATGGCTGGATATGCTAATGGTAGGGGATACAGTTTAATAATATCTGTATTTTCACTATTTATAAACTAGTACATTAATGTTAAAGCATCCCACTTTGAGTCAACACACACAATCAGCAAGGTAATGGGAAAGAAAGAAATGTATTTTATATCCTTCACCTTAATCACATAGTACATTGGAAAGAGAACACAAATTTGGTACGGTAAAATACTTCAGAAATCCCTTTAAAATACTTCCTTGCAATAGCAGTTAAAATATTGACAGAACAGGAAAATTCTCTTTAAGAAGAAAACCACAGCCCTATTTTGCAAACCTTTATCCTCCCATAGGTAGAATAGAAGATGATGCCTTTCACTAGTTTTTACAAAGTGCATTAAATTTAGTCAAAGAGTACTGTCTGATTCTTTCCCTACACTTTAGCTTCTACACCAATGAAAACTTCAGAAATTCTTCAAAAATGTGGTGTGGATTGTTATCATCATTACAGAATATTTTTAATCCAGTAGAACAAGTGGAAGAGCTAAAGTTTCTTCTAAAATCAGAAATGTCAATAATTAAGACATTCTAAACAAAATAGTCTGGTTTTCCTCCTTTAACAAAATCAGTATATTTTCTTCTTGCTACAGTGTTGTGAAACGGCAAGCAATTATCATCAACGTAACAGAGGAATGTAACAACTACCATAATGTAAGAGATTTAAAATAGAATTTGGAGCTTTGGCTATCAAAACCTGACCTAATATAGGTACACCTATACTGCAGTTCAAACCAGCATCTTCTGCCCACAGTTCTTTACCCTATGTGAAGGAAATAATATGCAGACTAGGCAATGGATGCTTTAACTTAAGTTAAAAAAACCCTAAAAACCAGCAGGTAGTTTAACTTTAATGACAAACATTGATTGTTTTAAAGAATACGTAACAGTGTCCATATATGCCTTGTTCAGCAATCTATTTGTCTTCTTTTAGGACATCTATGTTTCTTAATGCAAGTTCAATTTCAACGGGACTACAGATAATGAAATAAGGACGAAATAAGGTTAGTTATATGTAGTATCCTGCATGCAACTCTGATCTCATCTCTGCTGAGTCCCTGCTTGCTGAGCAGAAGACTTAGATAGGAGTGATGCAGGAGAAGGAAATCATCATGACTTAGCCACTTCTACAATCAGAAAGTGGCTGCATCTTCTAGCACCTAAACCAAGGGATTCAGGAAGGCCAGATGGATTCTGGATTCTCTGCACTCACCAAATACAGTCCTTCTTTCCATCTCAAGGTTAAATTACTTAATACTTTTCAATTAGCAACTGGGAGAACAACAGCTTCTCATGGAAAGCCAAACAGGGACTGCAAGTTAAATTCTCAAAATTTTTGCTTTCTTCTCTGAAAACTGAAATCATTCCATTCATAACCTTAAAAAGGCAGGAAAGGAGGCATAGGAAAAGAACTACTAACAAGACGTTACATGCTTGATTCACAGAATCATGGAATCATAGAATGGTTAGAGTTGGAAGGGTACTTCAAAGGCTATCTAGTCCAACCCCCCTGCAAGAAGCAGGGACATCCCTGACTAGATCAGGTTGCTCAGAGCCCCATCCAACCTGGCCTTGAACGTTTCCAGGGATGGGGCATCCACCACCTCTCCGGGCAACCTGTTCCATTGTTCAGCAACTGGCATTGTAAAAAATTTTTTCCTAATATCCAATCCAAATCTACCTCCCTCTAATTTAAAACCATTACCCCTTGTCCTATCACAACAGGCCCTACTGAACAGCCTCTCCCCATCCTTCCTGTAGGCCCCCTTGAGGTACTGGAAGACTGCTATCAGGTCTCCCCGGAGCCTCCTCTTCTCCAGGCTGAACAGCCCCAACTCTCTCAGCCTGTCCTCACAGGAAAGGTGCTCCAGCCCTCTGATCATCTTTGTGGCTCTCCTCTGGACCCTCTCCAACTGGTCCATGTCCACTCCAGAACTGGACACAGTACTCCAGGTGGGGTCTCACGAGGGCAGAGTAGAGGGGCAGAATCACCTCCCTCGACCTGCTGGCCACGCTCCTCTTGATGCAGACCAGGATGTGGTTGGCCTTCTGGGCCGCAAGGGCACATTGCCGGCTCATGTTGAGCCTCTCGTCCACCATCACTCCCAAGTCCTTCTCCTCAGGGCTGCTCTCAATCCATTCTCCGCCCAGCCTGGATTTGTGCCTGGGATTGCCACGACCCAGGTGCAGGACCTTACACTTGGCCTGGTTGAACTTCAGGAGGTTGGCACGGGCCCACCTCTCCACCCTGTCAAGGTCCCTCTGGATGGCATCCCTCCCTTCCAGCGTGTCGACGGCACCACACAGCTTGGTGTCATTGGCGAACTTGCTGAGGGTGCACTCTATCCCACTGTCCATGTCGCCGACAAAGATGCTGAACAGGGCCGGGCCCAACACGGAGCCCTGAGGGACGCCACTCGTGACCGGTCTCCACTTGGACATTGAGCCGTTGACCATCACTCTCTGAGTTTGGCCATCCAGCCAACTCCTTATCCACCGAGTAGTCCGTCCATCAAACCCATGTCTCTCTAGTTTAGAGAGAAGGATGTAAAACACATTGAGGAGCAAAAATATTCCCCACCAAAAAGTGGGTAGAAAAGAAGGCTTTTTTTCATCTGTCCTCTCAAACACTAATAAGCCCTTGCTTCGTGACAATAAATATTATCAGATTACTTTGAACAGTATATAATACTTTAAAATCTCATCTCACAGTGGTTGTTAAACTCACTCTGCTCTTCCAAAATCATCTTCTTTATACCATAGACTTTGCAATAGGTTAAAAATCATGTACAGACAAAAACCCCCAGATTTTTATCTATGTAACCCTCACCCAAGATAACCTGCTTCCTATAGGAAATATTTGTATTTGAAAGTAAATCTGCAGATAATGTGCCTGAGAAAACCTGCAAATGTGGTGGTATCACAGACAAACAGGGGAGCTTTTGAGGGATCAGAATTGGGGGTGGGAAAGGGAAGAAGGACTGCAAGGAAAAAAAGTGCTTAAGAGTAACTTACACCTTATAAAACTACTCACACATACCTGAAACTGCACTGCTGTATCTCTGTGGGGAAAAAAAAAAAAAAAAAAGAAGCAAAAAGCCAAGTGAAAACTGATAACCTGTGTGAAATGCACCCAAAAATACAGTCACTAATTGTGATCCATGGTCTCTAAAACAAATGGCACTGGGAACAGAAGTGGATGCAGTGCTCTAAGCCATTTCATCACACAGATCTTTAGCAGAGAGGTCCCTCCCAAATGAGCATTTATTCCAAAGGGGAGATAACTTCTGAGCAGATCAGCATTTGTCCAACCTCACCTTGTACAGTTTGCCAGGCTGGAGCTGCACTACAAGAGATTATAAAGGACTCTAATGAGGACTTGACTCACAAAGCAGCATTGATGTACAAACCTACTTTACAAGTAGTTATTGTAATTATTTCACAATGCCCAGCCTGTGAGATGCAATCTCAGGTGGTCTACACCTGTTCTGCGGTGCTTTGGGCTGTCAAGGTCAGATATCTTGAGCTGGTTGTAACTTGAACTCTGGCAGAGTTCAGATAAATGCAGTTAAAGAGAGAAGAGAAAGCTTTACTGTCCCCGAGTATCCTATTCCAACAAAGAGAAAAGGGAGACAGAAAGAAAGTTTGTGTTAGTAACACAGGCTTGGCTCTGTCTTTCTTCCTTCTCTGTCCTGTCCCCAAACCCACAGGAACTGTTAGATGTCTAATTTTAGTTTCAGACAGCAGATACCTTTTTCGTAGCTTCTCCAAGCAAAATGAAATAATAAAGGGTGGCTTCTTAAAATTTTAAAGGGCAGAAGAGAATTAGTTGTATCTCTTGCTTTTGCAGTTGATTATAGACACTAAACAGATTTAATTAGAACCAACCAAACAGAAAAACATATGCAATCCATGCCTTTGGCATAGCGTGAACCATGCAAAAGGCAATGAAGCAACCCCCTGCCAGACAATTTCATTAATTTTATTTGAAGAGGAATACTCAGACCAGGATTCAGAAAGGATATTTCTAGTAACTGACATATGATCATTGTTATGAAGGATCAGCTTTAAAACCACATCACATTTTAAGACAGTAAAATGCCTAATCATGGCACATGAAAATCTTGTTATGCGAGCACAAGAGGTTTCCTGTTGTGATTGAACGGGGAACACTAACTTTGCTGTTTCCCAACTCTTACCTGCATGAGTTCATAGGTTTTATTTTATGAAAGCTAGAAGTAAGAAGGGGGAGCTAACAAAAATCAGCTCTGTCAAAGCATTAGTATCAAGATACCTGTAAAATTATAACCTTTAATCTAGAACCCAGGCACAGTATGCGGCTGCTATCTTCTATGCAGACTGATTTATCCCTGGCAGATATTTGCAGAAGGAAAGAGGTCTCCCTGATACTTCTTTCTGATCAAGAACACTTCAAAAGTGTCTGATCTGTCTCTCTCTTCCACCCCCATGCTCTTCACCCATTCTTCACTCTGTTTCTCGTCCTAATGGAGAAAATGAAGATATATTATGTTAAGCTCAGGCAACTTTTTATTGGTAAAACTTTAGTCCCCACTGATTGGAAGACTGGCTTAAAACATACATGAGTGTCCACGGCTTCGGTTTCAGGAATTACTTTTCTCAGCTTTACTAAAATCTTCCACCATTTAGTCACAGTAGACCTTTATAAATACCCCCAAGACCAGCTGCACATACTTAGTACAGCTAGTCACTAAATTTCATATCCTTCTTTTCCTGTAAGCCTGAATTGCTGATGGAGGTCTGAGCAGCAGAGGCAGGGAACCATCAGAGCTGACATGGCAATTAGTGAAAGCTGTGCTCTCAGCACTTGACAGTGCATAGAATTAAGTATTCTGAAAGTCAGGTTCTAGGTATTCAGAACAGAGCACCTAAAATTTTATTATCTGTACAACAAAATGAAAACATATTATAAAAATATACATTTGTAAAACCTTCTGAAATTACAGCAATTAATATAATGGTAAAGCCACAGAGTCAACCCTTCTTTGAAAATTGATTTGAACATTGCAACTGTAACATAGCATGACTACGTGAAAATCCTGTGGAAAACCTGTAAGATGATGCAAACATGGAAAGGAACCAAACTGCTCTTGCAAGGCCACCATCGATTACAGGCATTCTTAGCTTGTGAACTCTTGAATTTACAACCTTTTTCCTTTTTTAAGCGTGCACATTTAAGAAACAGTATCACAGACAGATCTTCCTTCAAAATGATCTTTTAAAATGTATCTGTGCATAGCCCACTTTACTAACGTTTTGACATGCACACATGTATGGTACGCACACGTGTGAGTGCACATGCGCAAATACACACAGAAACATCACTACCTACAGCAGTAAACAATCCTCCCATCTATCTCCTGCTACGGCTTTGAAGCTAAGCTGCTTATTTTAAAGGAGTTGAACCTACTCTATTTACTCTGGAAGCTTATTGAAGGAGCAATTTTACACCGTAACTGTTAGAGGGATAATTGCTTTAAAAAAGAAAACTGAAACAAAAAAATAGGTTTGCCTTTTTCTGAAGACCATAAAATGTTCGACCCTCTAATGCCTGAGTATCTCACAAAGTAGAGACCAAACCTGTACCTCAGTAGTTTTATTCCTGCAGGAGAAGCTACCATAAAGAAGATGGGCAGCCTTTGAGATAACGCTGTCTGAGCCCATTTAGGGCTTTGAACATAAGGAGCCCGACTTACAGCCGCACCCAGGATGCAACTGGCAGCTGAGAGCAATGCAGGGCACAGGCATGGCACTAAGCGCTCTCATCAGTTAGCTCCACAGAGTAAAACCGGCATCTGTTCCCTTCATGTGGCCTCTTAGTCATGCAATAGTGAGCTACAGATACCATAAATCAGTCCTTCGCAAGACGACTATTAACCACAGCCAAAGAAGCAGTCAAGAGGAAGCAGTTCGGAGTCCGAACAGCAAAAGGTATCAGATGTTAGCCGTCACCTTTGTTAGCAGCTTGCTTTAAATTAAAACTAATAATTTAAAGAAATTATGCAAGCTTTTCTTAACTACCAACTACTAGTACCAGCTATAAATTTCAAGCATTAGGTCAGTTCCACAGAGCTTGTGAAAATCAGCTTCCTTTTTTTAATGTTTAATTTTAGCAAGTCTTGTTTACAAGTGTTTTACAGTGTGATTACGCAAATTGTAAATTAAAACATAGTTTGAACATATAGAAGTATCATTTATGAAATGTGACTTGCAAAGGTATTACATTAATTGGGAAAACAATAATCATCTAAAACATAGTAATTAAGTTTTAAAACTGAAACCCTTAGCCAATTCACAGCTCTCCATAATCAGGGAGTTCATAGCTAATACATCTAATATACTGCTGTTCTTTCTGTTCCTTTTTTTGTTTGTTTGGTCATTTTTGTTTAAAAGGAACAGCCATAAGGCCTGTTAGAAGATGAACGTTTATAATCCTATCACTCTTTCAAATTAACGATGCCATACAAAACAGGGAACAAAAGAGCAATTATTTCTAGACATTTAACAGAATTAAAGATTTTAAATCAGCTCTTAATAAGACCATGGATGAACATGCGAACTTCCATATTTCTTCAGAGATGTATGAGGAGAAAGAGAAGCATTTTAGTTAATACAAGCATTACCAGGAAGCTGAAATGAGTGATCTTTGTCATGACACAATGGCTTAATTTTTTGCACATGCTTTTACTGTGTACCTATTAACATCAAAATATTCTGAAAGATTCCCTTTCAACATCATTTCAAAACACTTTTGTCAGGAATTGCTAGGAAAAAAGTCAAGGGTGATTACATATATCCTGTTCAATTCCAATTTATTTACAACATACTTTTGCAGAATTTTCTAAGATTACAGTGCATGACAGTAGGAGAAACTATTTCAGAAATGTATGCAAATATTCAGCCTAATAAAGAATATAATATGAATATTAATGTTACAAGTATACAGAACAGATAGCACCAAAGAGGATTTCCTGATGGCTTTTCATTAGAGACTTTGTTAGTAAACACACTGACTACCAGTATAATTAGGAATTTTGCTCTGGGCCTGCAAGGGCAGAAAGGTCAAGAGCACAAAGCTCCTTTTTTAAGAGCAGGAAGAAAGAAGGTTAAAGAAGGCATCACAAAAGGATTTTCCCCCCCTCCTTGCTTTCAAAAACATAAAGGATTAGAGAAAAGCTTGGTTAACTTTTAATCAACACCAAGATTTTTTTGTTCACATAAAGAAGCAATTTTATTACAGCAAGTACCTCTACTGTTTTGCCTCTATACTAAAAAACAGTAAATCCCAAGAGCATCTTGAACATTACCAGTTTAAAGAATTCAAAACAGAGCATGAACAGAGTATCAGAATAACTGCCAGTAAAACGAATGATGAAGATCTTTTGGTTTTAAAAGCACAGAGACCTTCCTGCAGAATATGTTTCTTTCACTGACAAACCACTATCCCAACATCACATACTGTCTCCATGAGCACTAATTCAAAACTATCGATGTATCTCATACATCTCCACTTATTCTTAGAGCTCATTTAAACAAAGCTTTGGCAAAGCAATCCAAGAAGGTCTCCAGAAAAAAAAATTACGTGAGTGCTTACAACAGATTCAAGAGTCAAGCAAACAGATAATCAGATAATATGGCAGAGCTTATTATACTGCATGGTTCAAAAGCTTAAAACCCCTCCTCATTAAGATTTCCTTTTTAACCATTAAAATACCCTGTATCCTTATCGTAATAAGGTTCTTACATCTTCGTAACATCACATTTCAAAGCAGTGAGTTCCCCAGACCAGGCTTTGCCTGTGAATAGGCCAAGTTTCCTTTCTGCTCAACTTCACAAAGTTCTCCAGGTGTTCCTTCCCGCCACTCCTCTACTCTAATTAGTCCTTTAGTGTTATTTTACAGTCTTTTACAATCTAATCTGTTGAAAAATATTTTTTTAAAAATCATAAAAACCAAGAATTAAAAAGACAAGGAAAATAATCCCTGGCTGAGACTGTCCTTATCTGCTTTATTACAGATAGTTGGGTGCCGGCGCATTTGCCATTAGAAGAGAAGCAGACGGACCTAGGCTTCTCCAAGGCTGGAGAAGGGAAAATTTGGAGGTAGCCTGCCGATTCCTGCAAGGTGGTCATTGAGAAGACAGAGCCAGGCTCTTCACTAAATTGCACAATGTGAAAACAAGAGACAATGATCGTAAAGTGAAAGAGGAGAGGTTCACATTGGATGTAAGGAAAAAGAGAAAAATCACCTGAAGGACAACCAAGCCTTGGAACAGACTGTCCAGAGGTGTTGTGGAACCCCTGTCCTTGGAGGTTTTCCAAACCCAACTAGACAAAAAGCCTCGTACAACCTACTCTGAACTGAGAGTTGACCAGAGACCCCTTCCAACCTAATCATTCTGTTTCAAAATTTTTAGCCAAACATTTATGTTTAAATTCTAATGCTGCAGTTGCAATGGAAACAGTGGTTGGCCTAAAGTAATCATATTGATGGCTATGAGCTAACTTGTGAGCAGCAGCAAATACAGAAACAAGGAATTTCTTTTTATAGAAATACAGTGATTAATGATCAAATATATATACGATTTTTTAAAAAGCTGTCCCGTAAAACCCAAGTCTTAGAGGCTGTCAGTATTTATTAGGTTTTATCTTCTCTTAAGATGGCATCTTTCCATGGGCATGATAATACGGTATTATCATCTTTTTATGGAATGAGTGCTATTGATATGTGTTATTTAAATGAAAAAGTAATTACATATTTACATACTGATATTTTTTAATAAAACTCTTTACAGGATTCGTGTTTTGTCTGGCTAACAGAGAATAAAGAATTTTCCTGCCAAACTGATTAAAAATTTGCACATTACAACTCATAATTTATGAATTGAAAATTTATACAGTCTTAAAAGTACAGTTTACATCAAACAGAGTATAAATAATTTTCTATAAAAAGTCTCCCCTCCCCTTTTTTAATAACAAATATAATCAGTTACCTTACTTGAATCCCAGTATTTTTGTTTCACTATTTTGTGTGCCCAGATCATAACAATGTACTGAAGAACTTCCAAACAAGCTTCCAAACATTGTGCTAAATTATAATACGGGAAAGCAATCAACCATACCACAGAACTAAAAGTCACTAAGTAACTGTAAGAGCCAGAACCAAATCCTCATGTAGTAACTCCTCTTGCACCATCTGATTTAGCTGCCTGCTGCGCAGTACCAAACATAAACGCATCCCTCTTGTTTCCAAGCCCGTATCTCAATAAGAAGACCAACCTGAAAACAGTTAACTTCAACTGAAGATGGGATGGCACCATATCATATCTGAAGGGCAGCAAGTAGGACTAAATTGGACATAATGGGGAACACATCTAGGAAGATTCTAGTATATTCAGGAGAACTCCTCAGTTACGTAGCTACTTTATCAAAAAGATCAGTATTGACTGGTTTGATAAAGTTTTCCTCATCTGAACAATTAAAATATTTTAATTAACTCACAGAAATGCTGCTGTTTGACAGAGCCAACTGTCTGAAATATTATGTAAAGGCATACTATAAAACCCAGGTCACTCTCTCTTCTCGGTAATTACAGAATGCATGAGATGTTCCCACCAGAAAAGCCAGTCTGTACCAGCATCACAAAAATATTATTTGTCAAAAGCAAGAACTATGCCAATGTATTCTAACTATAACAGATGAAGGTTCAATTTATGGGTTGTATCCAGAAGTGGTTCATGAAAAAAATACATTAATTTCCACCCCCTCAAAAAAGGAGGCTTTTTTTTTTTACAAAGATAACTCCTCAGATGACTCTCTATTCAAGGACACGTGTTATTTTGCTGTTCTTGATGTCAATTTTTGTAGCATAAAGAGGCTACTTCTCCCATTTTTTTTCTAAAATATTATGTAAATACTATGTTTACTTCCAGTAATATGGTATAGCATATTTTAGTTGTAACAGATGAATGTAGTAATACAATTTATGTTCTAGGCATTCCTTGGGAGTCCAATAAAACTTGTTTTTAAAACTTTCTAATGAAAATGTAAAGATAAATCATTAAAATACACAGATCTTTGTTTAAGACAACTGATGAGGTCTGTAGTGCAGCAATTATGAAAAACTATCTAGTAATATTTGTACTAAAACCCGTTCCATCTTGAGACATCTTTCCAATTGCACTTGAACTATTAGTAACCAGTTATCAAGATTCATCAAAACACTTATGCAATTTAGTCTGTTCCTTACAATCCCAATTCCCGAGTTGTGCAAAAGAGTTCAAAAATTTTTGCTCGTTCATTTTAAAGTGGGTGTTTTTTAGCCTTTAAAGTTCAAGTAAATAAAAAATAAACATCAACCCCCCAGGAATTGTAAAAGGCTTGAGGCTTTAAGGAGGACATGAAAGAATTCAAACTCGTGAATTTCTAAAGAAAAAAAAGGTTTTTTTAAAGACTGAGCCAATTTTAAATGCTTGGATTTTATACTACTGCTCTGCTTCATTTCAGATTTATCATTCCCATAATAATCATCGCATAACTTCTATTTTTTAACAGCTGCAGATTTTCTAGAGGTGCTTAGGCTATACAGGCTCTCTATATATTTCACACCAATATTGTAAGTGCTAGGGAGGAAAATGTAAAAGAAAAATAAGAACCAAACTCACACTATCCCACTATCAACATTCTTGCTCCTACAAACATTAAGCTATTTTTAAACTCCAGTCAAATCCTATCCAAAAACGGCAGTATGACTAGCAATTATCATTATAATACTTTCCCAGTCTCTAACTAACCAGGGCCAAAATACGCTACACATTACAAAAACTGACCTTACTGCAGCCGGTCTTCCAATCACATGCAGTAAATGCACAGATTTTCAAGCAATTTACTTAATGAAGCATACAAAACAAAAACAGAATAAGAAGGGGGGAAAAAAAAAAAAGAAATGCACCATTCTTAAAAAAAATCATTAAGCATTCAAGAAACAGTTTTTACATTAAACCTCTGCCGAATTTAATCTTAGCTAGTTATTCACTCCGTCACGTCCTCACACATAGAGCAGGCAGCACTTTATTGGATCCAAAGGATTTAAAGAATCAGGAAATATTATCAAGATGATAAAATATTTACAGCACAGGTGGTAGATCTATTGTGTTATGTCAGCCCAAAGGCATGAAAAAGAACTACCTAGAAAGCAAAAGATAAGGATTCACATGCCTTTTTTTGTTTGGGTTTGGTTTTGTTTTGTTTTGTTTTTTAACTATGAGCATTAATCTTCTTTCTCGGTAGGGAGGGCAAGAACAAAGAGGAACAGAACAGGAATAAACAAGAAAATCTACAGGAATAAACAAGCAAATCAACTACTTTTCCAAAAATAAACTATGCAGCGAGTGAAAGGTGATGACATAATTTTGATAGACTTTATTTCTCCTTCCCTTCAGAAAGGAGAATGATGAGATTTCTAAAAATTCCTTCTATCTACATGTTTATGGTTCTGTGCTTTATACAGCTGGAGGCAGCTGTAATCACCAAAGACTCCCACACTGACTATGCAAGATGTCATGAGACCTAAGAAGTAGAATGTTTCTATTGTTCTGATGAGACAGCAATATCCTAAAAAATACTTTCACCATTGTTCCTAAAAGGCAGATGCAATGTATTTATAGCATCACATTATTCTCTTAGAAGTTTATCTGTCTTGCAAAATTCCATGTAAGAACTGCATCTTTTGAGATTTGCCACGGTCACATTTTGCTGCTAATGGAAGAAAAAAGTTTCAATCAGTCATCCATGGTATGATTTAATTTCTGACTTATAGTAAGATATGGCATTAGTTTTGGGCAGGTCTGTTAGGTTGGCACATATAAGGACTTCTGTTGCAAAGTGATTTTTATCTAATCTTCCTTTGGAAAGTATATTTACATAATTGTATAAAGTTTGTATAACGATACTGCTTCCCAATTGATGTTCATAGGGTAGCCCACCAGCATCACGTAATGGACAAATAATACTATTTAACAATAAAATTGCAAGTCAAGACTTTACATTTTTTCTTGCTCATATTGGAGAGCTGTTGCAACAGCTACAGTCATAGAAAGCCATCAAAAGAGAGGAGGAAAAAAAACATTTTGCGAGAAAAATAAAAATCAATTGTTCCCTGCCTCCCTGATACTTTTAAATCCAAGTATCTTGAATAACCTGTTCCGTAACTGTAATAAGTTTGGCTCACCAATCATATTTCATCAGAGAAGGGCAGTATGTAGGGCTCTACATACAGTTTTGTTACCAAAGAGCACTTTTCAGCAGCAAGTAGAGCATCCGTTCCGCACGTTGACTTTGGAGTGTACGAAGGATATGTCCTCACTGTGCGCTCACCAGAGTTTCCAACAAGCTGCAGCTCTCACCAGGAAACGATCTGTTGCGCTAGCCTGGAGCCGCAGGCAAACCAATTTACAGTAGTGCTGCCCACGTGGAGCTGTGGGCCACCACGGTTATCTGCATTCAGAAATAGATCAGGCAGGCTGAAACAAAAAGCCAGATATTCCCTGTGGTTGCAAGCATTAAATGTTGTGTTTTCTGTTTGGAAACTGTGTCTGTCACAATCTTTCAGCAAGACGGACCCAGGGCCCAAACTCTTGCACAAACACTGAAACTCCCACATTGCAAGGCAATAATTGAGCTAAGAGTTGGTTACGTTTCTGATTGAGGTAACAGGCATTTATCCGAACAAAGTGATCCTTCTATATTACATATCACTAATATAGTAATATCTGTGAAGAATATCACAGATACATACATTTTATATATCTATATATATATTTGAAACTTTTCTAAGTATTTCCTTTCTGGAAAAACTGCGTGCTCAAATCCAAAGCAATGTAATCTCTGCTCTGTTAAGCCTTGAAGGCAGCTCAAATGCATCAGTCAGCTCAAGAAGGAAAAATCTCAACTATGACTCATTGGTTGGGGAATTTTTGCCCACCCCACGTCAATCAGGAAATGGGACAGTAGTGCTGAACAGAGTGGTCGTCTTACAAAGCAGCTACTGAAAAAGCATCTGTACAGCAATTCACACTCCAACCACTCTCCCTAGTTCACAGCCTCAGCCAAGTGCAGTCAATCTGTAGATGCTTCAGTTAAAAAAAAAAGAAAAGAAAATTTCATGTAATACATGGATAATTTATGTTCTTGTTTCTAACAAAATTTCTGTATTTGTAAAATAGTAGCGCATAATTAGAGAAGCCAGAATGGCAGAAAGATGTGAAAAATGTGTCATCAGATGGTGATGGGATGCTCACCTTGTAGGATTTGTTAGATATAACCAGTTGACTAAATAACAGATTCTTCAGATTCTTCATTTAACACATATGAATCTTGTATTCATAGAGTGGCCACATGGCTCAGATAACAACTGTCATCTTCTCTGCTGAGCTTTTGCAAAATATTGTCTCAGTAATTTAGAAAAGGAAGATTTTTGAAGTGTTCTTTTCCTTTGCCAGTTTGCAATAACAGCATAAGCAAAGCTACCTAATAAATACTTCTAACTTAAAAGTTCTAAAGGTATGCGAGGTATGTCATCATTCCTCTTTGGAGAGCAACGACAATGGGCAAAGGACAGTTTCCTGTGTTCTGTAGAGTCCAACATTAACTTTGGTATGAAAGCAGCACTAATTTTGACTAATACATTAACATTATGGAAGTTACAAACTTGATGTTCCTTGAAAACAGCTCCTGGTGTAGATGTTGCAAGAGGAGAAAGGACATCATATTCACTTTGTCATGTATCCTTAGAACAGACAGGCTTTTACTGCTCCTGTTTACAGGGAACTGACATTCCCCCTCTGCAGATACTAACCTCTCTTCAGAGAGACAGGGGACACAAAACATATTAGTTTGCCTTAAAACTGTTTTTGCAGTACTGTGTGACGATGTCAACACTAGTAATGAAAGTAAGTGGGGGGCACTTACAGTACTAGATGAGATTTAGTACTTATTGTATTATTTTTTGTTGGTCTGAGACAAGCCTGCTCTTTTCTGAAAAAAAAAAAAGTAAGTAGACATCATCATTTCTCTTGTCAGAAGTTCAGTGAGAACATTTCTTTCCAAATATAATTTGCTGTGAAACAATTGAGATGCTTGTTTTTCCACGTAGGAATTTCTCTCAATCACAAACAAGTCCCTGACCTTCAAGCAAACAGGCACAATGATCCCAGTAATAATCTAAAATTATATTGTGACTTGTTCACAATGGCCACATAAAACAGACATTAAGGGTGGGAAGATGGAAAAATGGACAGGCCACAGTCACTCCACTGGCTGGTTGACGGCTCTTCTACCAATGTTGCCCCCGTTATCATGGCATCTCCACTGGCTGGGGAGAGGATGCGGATGTAAGATGCTGCGACAAACCTGGAATTAATTTCTCAGACACAGGCATGCTGACTCCTGTCAGCAGCTAGGGCATGGTAATGCACTGGGACAAACACAGAACAACTCCTCGGGATTTACTTTGATATCCCACTATGATACTCTCAAGGTGGATGATGCATCAAAGCTATGACTTTTCCAGATCATTCATAACTTGACCGTAAAAATTCTTTGTATTTTGTGTTCTGCAAACATGTGCTCACATGCATTTGGCTGCCACTGCTGCGGGCAGAGTAAAGAAGTGCATGTATCCCCACCTACGGGGTTCAGCAGCCATGCGTCAGTATTTTCTGTACTGGTTTTTATGCTGTGATGAGAGAAAGGAAATATGCTTCCTTGTTTTTGAACGAGCAAAGAAAACCACGTGAGGAAGCAGCAAGGGCAGCCACCTCTGCAAAGGAATGCAAGTCAGGAGCTGAGGGTGACCACAACAGAAGCAGAGGCAGTGCCCTCACTGATCAAGGACACAGTCCCAGGTAGCCAAACAGGAAAAGCAGAGCAGGTCTGGTGACAGAATCCAGGGTCAGCCACAGTCCATGATCACCAAAGAAGCCCCACAGCGACGAGACAGGTCTGAGGGTTGGCCAGGAAGGCAAGCCAGCAGGTCAGGTCCAGCGAGGGACATGGCTGGGCACAGGAAGAGCTGCAGCACAGCTCAAGAGATAAAATGCAAAGGCTTAGCTTAAATATTGCTCCTGAGGAAAAAAAAAAAATATGGAGGAATGCCTGCAACGAGGCTTCTCATGGCTCTTCACAGCTCTGATGCAGCTATTTTCACAACCGCCTGATCCAAGGCTACAGCTGTACCACAGCAGAGCTGGCCTCAGGCATGGGCAGCCCACCTTCACCTGGGGTTTGTGGGCAGGGCCCTGGCATGGGGCGCTGTGCTTCGCTACCAGAAAATAGCAAAATAGTAGGGGGAAAAGTTTGTATTCTTCTATTATAAAGTATGTGGCAACTATCCGAAAATAGTGTTACTGACAAATAAGATGTCGGAAGTCAAAATCAAGAACAATCCAGTGTTCAGACACAACGTAAGATACTGAAATATATATGGATTTTGAGAGTTGGCTTATAAGAGATCTGCATTGAACTCTAAATTTATCTGGGGTTTTTCTAACCTATGAGACAAAATACTAGTCATGTTGCTCAGGAAAAGAAAAAATACATCCTCCTGAATGATGATTGGGAATTTGCTCACTACACTTGTTTCATAACCGATCATGAGACCTACTAACAAACCCATGTTATTCATTTTTTTAATTAAATGAAGTCTATTATATTTGGGAATCTCCTGTAATAAAGTCCTTGATGGCTTTGTGTGAGAGAACAACAGCCTTTTTAAGCCAATATTGTTTATGACACTAATAGCAATTAGATTCATCAACAATATCACATAAACAAGATCTTCCTTCAAAAGAAATTATACCAACAACTATTGAAGGAATTACTGAAACAAACATGCATGCAACTTTCACATTTGCAAATCAGTCTTGGGTGTCACGTTACTGTGACTCTTGCGCTGGCAGACTCATTGTGGGTAGCAAGAGCCTCCCCAGCACACACGTGGGTGCTGCAATATCCTCTTCCCGTTCATACTTTGTCCTTCGTATGGGCCTCTGACTCTCTTTCAAGAGACCAAACTGTTTTAGCCAACATGACTGCTCATTCCTTCTAGCCATCTCACCACTACACTCCCAGTGACACTTCCTGAGTCAGCTGGTAGCCTGTGCAGCCAGGACAACACTTCTGCCTCCTCCCTGAAACCTCCCTGGACTGCCTCTGACACCTCATCTCCGTATGCGAGGTCAGCGTGGGTGTTCCAAGCTATTAAAATACTTCAGGACTCCCATGTGTTAGACACTCTCTCTCTCCTCTCTGAACCTGGAAAACAACCAAACTTTATTTACATCAAATACTTGGAGAGGATAATGGAGACAAATACACAGCTAAAATAACTCTGCCTCAGAGCATTTAAGGAGCAATAAAAAGGATGGATTTACACACATGGATTTGGTCTTTCCAACATAAATTATTTCATTACAGGATTACAGAATGGTTTGAGTTGGAAGGGACCTTTAAAGATCATCTAGTCCAACCCCCCTGCAAAGAGCAGGGACATCCCTGACTAGATCAGGTTGCTCAGAGCCTCATCCAGCCTGGCCTTGAACGTTTCCAGGGATGGGGCATCCACCACCTCTCTGGGCAACCTGTGCCAGTGTTCCACCATCCTCACAGTAAAAAATTTTTTCCTCTTATCTATTCTCAATCTACCTACATGCACAAACAAATCACCAAAGTGCTCCAAACAACAGTTATTTATGCTAGTTTAACAAAATGAGCAACTACGAAAACATTACTGATATCTGCGAAATACATTAAAATCTTTGGTTATCTTGAAGCCTTCTCATTTTAACACTGAATTATCTATATAGGCACACATATGAGCAAGTATTTTATAACACATTGCTTGTTGCTGTCCTTCCATAAGAAATATAAAATAATCTCAGGTATGTAAAGTCTATACAAATCATCACGGGCAAACACGTATCTAAATTTGAGACATTCTACATTGGGGAAAAAAAAAGGATGCATACAACAAAGTAAGAAAGATCTAGGATACACAAAGAGCTCTTAGTTCATGTAGAAACTGTTCAGTCTCCTATGTCTGGAAAACATTTTTATCACCAGCTTTCTTGCAAGTAAACAGTGAAACAATCTAAAACAGAAAATAAATTACGTCCATCTGTCTAATGACAATGGTTGCGTAACAGTCTTTTTAAGATCATTTGCTTAAATTTGAAACTGTCTACATTATAGTAATACATGTTGGGTATTTAAAACATTACAATCCATAAGACTCATTAAGTAATAATGACAAATTTTATGTAACATTAGGTTCAGTGATTTGTAGTCTCTTCTGAAACTTGTGATCAGTCACAAGGCTCTATGACTCCTGAGAGTATCGTTTCACTTAAAGGGAAACTCTTTTTTTCCCCCCCTAGATATTTACATATTCAGAATATCTACTCACCGTAGCTTAACAAAAAGCTACCAAGTCTTGCTTTATTTTTTCCTTGTGCAACACATGCTAACTCCTGGTGCTGTTTTACATATGTGCAAACCAAACAATACAATACCACTACTAACAGGAAACAATAGTGTATTCACTATTCGTTCTTTTTGTCTGCTATTTAACCATGACAAAAATAAATAAAATATAAATACATAGAAACAGGCATATGTGTTTTTGTTTGCTATGCATGATAAAACGTGAGCTTTGTATCAAAAAAGAAAACCCAAAACCTTAAAATGATTTGCAAATTTTAAATATGATCACTCATTGAAGACTGATGTGAAATCGCTGGAATGAAAACCATGTCAGCCATTTTCCAAACATACAAATACAAGGTTATGCACAGAAACTAAGAACAGAAAGTTTATTATCAGTGATCCATGTTCCTCAAGATCTGTAACCTAAAGTTTCAGCACAGAGGGGCACTAGAGTTTGGAAAGCCTGTTTCTAGCTTTAACGCTACTCTGAGAAGGAGCTCATGCTCTTTCATGTTGTGCTGCCACATCAATGGTCTGCTCTGAGCACTAACCTCCATGCCCTCAGTATTTCTCAACCTGAAATTCAAAACAAGTAGATTAAAGGGAAGACAGAAAGAATGTAGCTATAGCTGTGAATTACATTTTCAAGTAACTACAGCTACTCCTAAGAATTTCTTTTTCTGTGCTTAGGTGGCCATCTGTATGTTCTTCACAATGAGGGTGGTGAAACACAGAACAGATTTCCCAGAGAGGTTGTGAGATTTCTGATCTTAGATGCAATCAAAACTTGACTGGACAAGGTCCATATCAACCTCATTTAACTTCAGGTTCACATTGTCTTCAGCATGCTGATCACTTGGTCCACCTCAGATGACCAGAGGTCCCTTCAGAGGTCTAACTATATTATTCTATGATTCAGCAACACTGTAACTTTGGCCAATTTCAAGCCCTGTCCTACAAATTTAGTCATTAAAGAGCAGATCGCAGAAACCTGGATCCATGCAAGGATCCAGAGTCCAGCACAGTCCTTAGCAAATAGCATTGTTGCCAAAGTTTTCAGCAATGTCATGCAGCTTAAAGAAGTTACAGAGCTCCTGACGGCCATGCTGAACAAGTCAGTGCTGGAAGCTTTCCCAATCTAATGTAGTTAAGGCTTTGATGAAATAAATGGAAATGAACAAAGCCAGCATTGACCATAGCTAATACATATCAGCTAATACATTAGCCATGCCAAAATTATCTGAGTAGGGATGGCCAACTCCCACAGTTACTCCACAGTGGAGACAAAAATCTGAGAGAGAATATGAAGGGGTTAGACCTGTGAATGTTAAAAGACTATTTTTCACATTCAAAGCAAGTAATAAAGCTTGTAAATTTTGTGCATCCAGAAGGAAAACACAAGTAAATTGTCTGTATAGGAACAGTTGGCTTAGGATCTTCAATGTCTCCTCGTAACTAACGCTGTGGTTAACAGGAAGACCAACTTCACAGAAAGACACACCAGTAAATAGGTTGCCAAAGGTACAAATTCAATAGGATATTGTGCCGTTCACTGTCTCATGATACAGGAATCAGGTTGTTTAGCATCTTATGACCTAACAGCGTTCTCTGCAAGCTGGAAAAGGACAGCATTTGTTTTTCTTGACCATAGAAATCCTGAAAGACATCCTTAAATCAGTCACTGTAATGGAAGAAGTTGAGGAAATCAGAGACTTTGTGAAGTAATTACGTCTCTAAAATGGACCACAGCATCCATACAAGTCAACTGTCCATTCAGGATTCTGACTCTCTGTAGGTGTTATCAGACAGTGCAATGGCAGCAGTTTCTAGGCTTCGGGCAGTCAGAATTTATCAGAACTTGTGGCTGAAGACAATAATTTTCTGTATCCATTCATATCATTTCTTTTGCTCAGACTTTTTTGCTCAAGACACCTTCATGAGATCTGCAGGTGAAATCCTGCACTAGGATGCTGAGGACCCCTGCAATTTGCAGCCCCTAGGGCCATGGTAGAAGTGGGTCCCGCCAGAGAAAACAGTAGATTTAGCCTGGAACAACAATGGGGCCAACATGGTCTAAAAAGCCACCCATCACCCTTACAAGGAGGGATTCTGCAGATGTGCGCTTTGCTCCCTCTGTTTGTGGGATTTGAAACTCCTGACAACCCTGTGCTTAGTTACTGGATCTCTCTGGAGCAGCAGAGATATTCAGAGTGTGGGTGGATGTCAAGAAGTATCCTTTGAGGAGGCTGTTCTCAGGAGGCAGACTGCTGTCTGCTAACAATTTAAAGGAAAGCAGAAAGAAAGCAGACTGAGAACCTCATTCGCCAAAGAGCCAGAGAGGTCTAGCACTAAGAGGTGACAGGAAAGTAACTAGAAAATAATTATTTTAAGGGAGAAAGGCATATAAAATAGTGGAAGCGAGTCAAGATCATTTTGTTACAAGTATTATGAGTTAAAGAGAGCTGATCATTAGTTTGCTGCTCCGCCCCTCCTATCTCGATCTGGGTATCAAGGACTTTATAATTCTACTGATTAATCAATGATATAACCAACAACTGATAATAGGAAAATACTTAATCAATATAATTCTGGAATATCAATATGTGGTGATTCTTGTATAGTCACATGGGTTAAATGTTATATGAAATATCCTTAGAGGGAACGGGGAGTCTTAGAACTGTTACAACAGCTCGTTTATTGGAAGTCAGCCTAACGTGTCTGGGGGAGTTCGGAGAGTGGTAGAAAAAGGCACCAACTCTGCAGCTTGGGCCTTGAGCCATCCCTTTCAAGCCAGAAGATTCAAGGGCAAGGCGACCCTATTCTCAAGACCATGTATGGAAGATTTAAGGAGGAGTTCGACCGGCAAATTCAAGGAGGGGGCATTCTGACGACCCCAAGACCACCAGACGACCCTCGAATCAAAAGACTGAGCATGTGCAAATGGGAGGAGACGTATTATAATGATTTCTCGGAAGATCAATGTTCACATACAACATTTCTCATAAATCTAGTGAATATGTATATCAAATGCGTATTTAACTGGGCTGTTGGATCTGACAGGCGCGCAGGCTAGGTGGAGCGATCCCCCGTGTGCCCAGTGCTGCAATAAAGAAATGCCTGCTTCTTAACTTCTCATTGTCGTTACGGAGTGTTATTCCAGATTTCGGTAACAATTTCAACAGAAAAGTAAATTCAGCAAAGAACTCATCCATAACACTCAGTTCCCGTTGTGCTGCATGACCCAGAGGGATAGACATGTTCTTAACTAGATGTTCTGCACATCACAGGGAGCCCCGACAGAGCAGCTTAGATGAGCACTGTAAGAATCTCTGGTCACGTGTGTCAGTGGTGCACAATAATCCAGCTCCTGAATAAACACAGGAACTACCACTGACAGACAAGATATCATTTCTCATTCAAATGTATGTATCAGTGTAAAAGTAATTACACATGTAGTTGCTTTGGATATAGGACTACGACTGTAAAAAAAATAATTTTTGAGGAACACAATACTCTGTTGTGTAGCTTATGTACAGCTGATGTTAGAAGGGCTTTTTATTTCAAAGTCTAAAAATTCTCAGTTTCACTGCATCAAAGCCACAGAGGTTGTAACTATCGTAATGCCTGGAGCAGCTGATGTTCTCTGCCCCTATGGCCTTTAAAAAGGGAAAAAGCACAGCAATCAACACTTTTCTGTCTTCTACTCAGAAAGCTTTTTGAAAACTTGTTTTCACAGTCACTTTATGAAATTGTAATAGGCCACATCAAACAAAAACACCAGTGTCACATAAATTCAGCCACCTTTGGTAAACAGTATCATTTAGTTACACACTACAAAAATACAAGTACAATTGTCTCTTAATGCGTAAGGGTCAAGTTTCCATGCCAAGATAGGAAATGCAAGACAATGTGTATGTGTATCAGCTGCAGTGCTCACTGTCTGGTAAAATCCATCTATCTAGGTATTCATACAGATATAAGATTGAAGAACCAAGATCTTCATACATATACAAGCAGTCTTTTTCAAAAACAAAAGGATGAGCCACTGACAGGAAAGTGCTTGGAATCTCATTAATCTGACATTTTGTGTTTCAATGTGACACTTGAAATGCTAGAAGAATACCAAAACACTGTGTTGCACTATAAATCCACAGTCAGGTTCAGGCTGGTTTTAATGATTAAATCTTCATTGATGATACATCTGCTGAAAAATGACACCAGTCCTCTGAAGCAGATCTTGTGAAATGAAATTCTATTTTGGGGACCACCAACTTGCTCACTTCTAACAGATTTTCTTTGCCTTCAAGTTCCCTGTCTTGCTACTTACAAGTAGTGGATTGCCACACTGTGAAGCTAAACATTGTTTCATCCACATTTTAATGGCAATACACCTCATTTCTTTCACTGCCTTTCCAAATGCTGCAGTAAAAGGCTTCCTTATTCTGTATTAGTTTTTGATGTTTCTTTCCCTTATTACTGGAATAGTTTCCCTTTCGTCATACTTAAATAGGACTCCCACTTCAAATCCCCTTGTCTGCTTCTTTTTTCCTCCCCTCCTATTAAACTATTCATTGTTCTTTTTCCCAAACATTCTACATCAGTTTTGAAATGCTTTCTCTGTCTGAAACATACACAATAAATTTAGCAGAAAGTGAACAATAGAAAGTAAAGTCTGCTTTTGTACTAGCATGGCAACATCTACATGTATAACACTGAAAGATAAGATATTTATTTTGAAAGATGATGGGTTACTATTTTTATAGAATTTTAAAGTATTTAAGAAATATACACAGAAAAAAAAAAAAAGGGATAGCCTAGCCTGAAAGTAAATTCCTAGTAAGTTGATGAAATGTCTTTCAAGGGAATTAGTATTTTCTTGGCTGTAAAGTAACAAGTTTGTTATTTCGGGTAGTGTCTAAAACATGAAAAAAAATTTCTGGGTTTATGATTAAGACTTAAATAATCTAGAGTCTATGCTGGCTCTGCCATGCAGCCCAAATGTCACACTGGGAAATTTACCCGACATCTTCAAGCTTAATTTTTCTTCCTCTAAAATAAGAACAGCATTTATTTTCTCCCACCAAACATTCATCTTGCCTACTTTAGTGTCCATATAATTAAGTCACTGAGGCAACTCATAGAGCCTCAAGTTCATCACACACCTCATTTACTGCTGGTCTGGGTTTTAAACTGCAAAGTCTTCTAATGTATTTGCATATATAACTAGCATAATGTTGTTGTTTTGTTTAGTGAGGGGGGCCTAAGGTGGTAGCTTCTGTAGGAAACTGCTGGAAGTCGCTCCCCTTTGTTCAGTGGACTTGGCTGGGCCTAGGGCGGACCCACTGCTGGCCAAGGCCAAGCCGATTGGTAGCAGAATGTTCTGTGATAATGCCTCTGCGATAACGTATTTAAGAAGGGGAAAACAAAAAAAAAAAAAAAACAAAAAAAA
>WHYT01016219.1:42012-55272 GCA_009806455.1 Tetrax tetrax
AAAAAAAAAAAAAAAAAAAAGAGAGGAGAAGATGTGAAGAAGCTGAGCACGGGCTGAGGCCCAGAGGGCGAGGCCCGGGCCTTGTAGGCCTCACCCTCTGGCCTCTCACCAGCCGACTGGGCCCAACTCAGCCCTGCCTGCAAGAAGTGGAGAAGAGAGATGTATGATGTGAAGAGATTCTGAGAGGTGTCTGCCTGCCTGTTGTGAAGAACTTTTCTTGTGAGAGAAACAGCTACAGACGCCAAGGTCAGTGAAGAAGGAGGGGGAGGAGTAATGCGATTCCTGGCCAAGATTCCCCTGCAGCCTGTGCTGACAACCATGGTGGAGCAAGTTGTCCCCCTGCAGCTCATGGAGGTCCACGGAGGAGCAGAGATCCACCTGCAGCCCGTGGAGGACCCCATGCTGGAGCAGGTGGAGGCCTGAAAGAGGCTGTGGCCTGTGGAGGGCCTGTGCTGGGACAGCCATTCTGGAAGGCCTGCACCCCGTGGAAGACATGACCCATGCCAGAGCAGTTTCACAAAGGACTGTGGCCCATGGGAGGGACCCCACACTGGAGTACGGGAGGAATGTGAGGAGTTCTTCCCCCGATGATGAAGCAGCAGCATAAAATAATGCGTGATGAACTGACCGCAACCCCCATTCCCTCTTCCCCCCTGTGCTGCTCGGTGGGGGAAGGTAGTAGAGATAATGTTAAACTTGGGAAGAGGGAGGAGTGGGGACGAGGTTTATCTTGTTTCTCTGTCTCATTATCCTGCTAGTTTTAGCAATAAATGAATAGTTTTCCCCAAGTCGAGTCTGGTTTTGCCTGTGACGGTAACTTTAAGGATTTCTCCCTGTCCTTATCTCAAACCTTGAGCTGTTTTTCTTATATTATCTCCCCCTGTTCTCTCGGAGGGTGGGGGGAGCAGGAGACAGACTGCGTAGTCTGGTCCCGACTGGGGCTGAACTACAACACATAACAAGACACAGAAATCAACTGGAGGACCTGAGAGTTGCAAACGACATTGCAGAAAGTTAGGAATCCAGGGATTAAAAAGATCTTAACTTTTAAACAAACATTTTCCTTGTGTAAGGGAATTAATTACTTAAAATGGGAAAATAATTTTGCAATAGTCCCTCTAAATAAGTGGTGAGACTCTCTCCATCACAATTGCATGTTTTTCTTTCTCTCATTTAACAATTCTTATCTAAGTTTTTCAGATTAACTTTTTATTTAACATCCAGTAATGAGTCTGAATCATGAAAAAAACCCTGTATTCCAATACATTTTCCTACTGACAATGCTTTAAATGTTAGAGACATAAACATACAGCTGACTCTCCATGAACATGCAGCGTTACTCTTCGAGTGTTCTTTATATTGTGCTCTAAAAGCATCGGACTTTGCATAAAGAAAGCCAAGTTCAGTATTAGCTCTGTCTACCAGACCTGAATAAAAAGCTAACTAAGAGCTGACCAAAGTCAAGGCAAAATTTTGAAGAAAAATGTATTAAAAGAAAATGTTTATTAAATAAAACCAGAGCAGAAATCCTCAAGTATATTAAGTTCATGAAAGCTAAAAGTATTATGAAAAAGTAATGCCGGATGTTATGAACATATCCTGACCAAATTCATTAAGAACATTATTTCTGTCAATGTATTGACAAAAAAAAAAAAAAAAAAAAAAAAAAAAAAAAAAAGACGAAAAGGGAAAAGAACTATTTTCTGCATGCCTTACTAGTTGTAGGTTTAAAGCAAACTCCAATAGCCAACAATACAACGAGTTATAAACAAGAGCAATCCTTTGGAAAATTACAAGGCAAAAATGTGGCCAAGGACCAGAGACCACAAATTACTTGACTGTTTTCATGCAGTTCCAACTGTATTTATTTTCTCCATGCCCAACTAAGTGAAACATTTGTGGAAGGCCTAGGAACTGCATGGAGCTTTCTCTCCAAGAATAAAAGTGAAATGCTCAAATACTGAAGCACAAGCAACATGCTCAGAAAAACAAATGTATTCAGACATGCTATGAAGTATATTCAAAGTAAAGTATTGATTCAATCAACAAATGGTGAAGTAGTTAGAAATACATAGTTTAGAAGAATACACACACATTTTTCTCATTCATGTTCTCTGAAAGATTTGTAAGAGCTTTGCTTCAGAGCAAACAGAAAGGCAATGCAAGGCAACAGACCAGATGGAGCAACGTGTTGACCTTGCAGTGTCTGCTCCAAGTCTACAACAGTAGGAAGAAGATAGTCTTGAGTTTGCAGGCCAGAGATGAAGGGAAAAGAAACATATAGCAACCCCAAAACCATGATGCAGCCAGAGAAGAGTCTTTCAAAAAAACTTTGAAAAAATATTATACATCATTGCTAAAAAAGGAGGAGGTGGCAGGCAGTTTGCATTAGCCAAGACAACCCAACAAAAAGCACAAAGCCTGAATTACCATCTTGGCAACAGAAAAGAGAGGGGTGCTTTTAGCAGACGGCAATTAAGGATTTGGCAAGCATTTGGAGGAAAGGAAAGAGTGTGAGTCAAAGATAACGCTCATATCACAAGCCCAGATAACAGAGAAAGATAAAGACACAATAAGAAATAAACAGCAGAGAAATAATGAATTCAAGTAGCCGTATAACATGCACTAGGACCAACAGAGGAAACAAGCAGAAGCGTAGGGAGCTGTGAAAGAACATATTTGGAGCAGAGAGTCATCTCTGCAATGTCAAGAGTCATCAAACATAGGGCAGAGGCAGTAACACACACCCACAAAAGCTTAACTTTTATTAACTTTTTGGTTAGGGAGAAACAGAAATAAAGGAAGTTAATGAATTAACTAGAAAATATTTTGAAAGAAAACAGGAGAGGGAAGCTTGGAAGTAAAGGTACAATACAGATGAGAAACAGTGTCAGGAGACTCAGACAAGGGTGTTTCAGGGTTAGAGATAAATATATGGAAGAAAAAACTTGTCAGTTTAACAGAATACCCCTACCTTCTTAAACTAAGCAGGAGTTAATCTACTAAGTGTGAACAGCTTGCCTTGTCCCAGTTAATTATTTAACCTTCACTTCTTGCTGAGGGTGAAGTACTAAAAGCATTACAGGTGCTTCATAATTACTACAGGTTAATAGAAGAAAGGGACATGATGAAATACACATTTAGAATTCAGTCACCCCTTTTTCTTTTTTTTCTGTATGTTTAATTTACTCTCTGTATTTCCTTTTGGTAAATCACAGTATTTTCTTTCATGTGCTACAGCACACAGCAACACTAAATGATAATCGAAGAGTTCAGCACTGAACATCTTTTAGAATCTTTCCTTCCCGCCATTAAGGAGAGATCTCTGAGCTTGCTTTGTTTTCCCATTACAAACATGTATGTGGCAGACAAAATTAAACAGCTTAAGATGAAAATGTTCACACTGGTAGCACAGAAACTTACCAGTTGCTAAAAAGTTCACTTTGGAACAAAAGCTCAAATGAGTTGCACTATGTCAAGTGAAACAAAAGAAAGTACAAAACTAACAAAAACTCTTTTTTTTTTGCCTCAGTGAGCCTCACGACCGACTCAGTATCCTTTTTGCCAAAGGAAGCAGGCAGTGCTGCACACTCTCACAACTCAACTGCAAATCTCGCTTTGTTTCATGTGTCAACTTCTCAGGTCAAGTGATTTAGATAAAAAGCTACATGTTAGTGTTCATGTGAAGAAAAACATTTTAGTCATAGAACTGCAACGAAAAAAAAAAGTATTTGAGTATGTATTAACCAAAACCTAGAAACTAACCTAAGAAAACACCCCATATTATTTTCAACAGTTTGTTTTCTGCTGATCTCACCACATGCTGAAAACAGCCTTGTGATTTTTTACACTCTAAGAGAGCATTACTGTGAAGTTCTGAACTGGCCTCCATGACCTGCCCTTTTATTAAGCTACTGAAAACATGTATCTGACTAAAATTTCAATTAAGCTTTACTCTTAGTATTTTCCCTGAGCAACTTTTGGAAACCCTGTGAGGGGACACCACATTTCTCCTGTGTTCTCTTGCAATAAATGAAGCTTCTGCATGTTCACAATCAGAGGACACCAGCTCTTCTTGCTCCCAGCAGACAGACAATACAGCAGAAAAAGGCAAGAGAAATTAAAGGCTAACCAAAGATTAACCACACTGTCTACTTGTTCATAAAAATTCCACACATTGATCTGCATTAGGTCAGCTAAAGTTGCCTTAAAAGAAAAAGCCTTTCATAATGTTATTTTCCCAAGTGTAAATTGCTGGGGGTTTTACATGTACAAAGTGGCTAACAAGAATTTCTATGTTAAACTGTGTTCTACTTCATACAGGAATGGTTTAGATGAACTGGATCAATAATTCTAAGTATGTTCAAAGCAGGAGCGCTAGAATGACTCAATGTCAATATAAGTTCTCACTGAAGAGAAGAGCAGAGGTGGTGTTCAAGTAGGTAGGAGCACTCTGGATCCACCTCATTAATAAGTAATTATTTCACTTAAAATCTCTTTGTATTTTGAAAACAATCTTACTGATATTATTAGTTTCATCTTTCAATCCTTGCCTCCTTTTCTTAACGGTTATATTTAAAAGAGTTATATTTAAAACATTTAGAGAGACTACAGCTTTTAAATTTTAAGTTGGGAAGCCAGTACCTGGTAACTGAGCTGCTGAAGTGAAATTAAATGTTTAGCTCTCTTGAGTTCCTGTTTTCTTTGACCACTGACCAAATTCAAAACTGATAACCAAGCAATTAGGTTATCTTAGCTGTGTTAAAATTAGCCTAAACCAATAATTCCTGTTTTAGTTGAAACAGTGCTGCTTAACTCAAGGGCCTCTAGGTTAGAGTCAGAGAGAGCTACTAAACCCAGCCACTCAGAAACAAGAAAAAATAGAGATTAGGAACACACACACACACACAAAGGTCTATTTGAGCAATTTTCTCTCATAAGGTGATTTAATAATCTAGTAGGACCATAACATTATATCAGGAAAAAACCAAACATATATTTGTTCTTCACAGAACACCACTAATACTGACTTGAGTCAGAGGAAGTTACTCATGTCCTGCAGTGAGAGAACTATAGTATCAAAAGTGGAATATCTGGAAGGAAAAAGCAGTACAAAATGAAAGCAATATTATATTTGGATACTTAACCAGCTCAAAGGGCTCCTTGCTCTCCTAAAAAATTACATAGCAAACTCTGATTTCCCTTGGCTTCCCAAAACTCAAACCACCCATTGAACCTATTCAGTACTCCAGCTTCATCACCGCAAGTATAAGCGCTATGTGGACTGAAGCGGTGCAGGGAGGGAAAGAATGGCTGCAAACAACAGGGAATCTTCAGAGATTCAGCTTCTTGGTGTGCTTTTTGTCTCTCATTTAACCTACATTTTATCTACTTTATTCTCATCACCTGTAAATCTTCTGCATACTTTTTACATTGTGGATGTTGCACTTCTGAGTGAAGAGAGATATTCAAGAATGGAAGGTTTGGGTCGGTTTTTGTCCCACACAGATCAAAAAGCCAACACTGTTAGGTCAAACTTACCACTGAAATTGAACTTACTGAACTCTAGGGATGTCTTTTACCTCCATTTCAGAATCACCCTAAGCAAAATTCTCCAAGAAATAACACAGAGCTCTCTCCATGCAATCACTCTGAGAACTACTATTCAGTTTCTGTTCATCCCCAGAAAGTGTACCCCTTGTCTGGATTATGTTTTTACTATTAACTATTTGGTCTGTAGCAAAGAGGCAGGAAAACACAGCATCTCTAACAGAAAACTCATAACTAGTAGATTTCATAGAAAAAACAAAGTCATATGATCTCAGAAGCCTTTGAGGGACTTAGCAGATCAGAAAATGTAGTTGTAACTTTTGCAGCTTAAAATTTATTTGCAATAACAAGCAAAAATAGGTATGAAACATAGCATTCTCATTTCATACTGATACTCTAAGCTTCTATTTTATTATATAGAACAACAAAGAAGGGCAATACAAAGGGCTATTAAATTTTAGGCATGCAATCAACATCTAAAGCTTAATTTTTCCCTGCAGTTTGAATAAGCAATTCAGTTACTCTCTTGGTCTGGACAGACAGACAAACATATCCATTGGGAGTGGTTTACTAAAAAAATAGCACCTTCAAGCTAAATGATACGATAGCTATCATATCATTCAGTACATATCATAGCTACCATAGATTTTATAGCGTGCCATTGATATAGATATATAGGAAGGGTTCTGCAAAAACTAGACCTGTAGAAATCGCCTTATTCTCGCAGCACTCCAAGATCCCTTTCAGAGTCGTATAAACTCTATTTGCAAACTTTCACATTTAACCTCATGAAAAATCTGGGTAATTCTGTAGTTACCACAGGGTAACTATATAGGGAATATTTTTGTGCTTTGAGATTCAAAAAACAAAGCCAAACAAAAAACCATCAAAAAAACCACCACCACCACCTAACTTGATGCTCCATACTCTGCTATTTGTGCTTTTCACAGGCAAAACATTCCCTGGAGGGATTAAAGTTACTGCAAGATCTAGTTTTCCACCAGCCATTATCTGAAATTGTCAGAAGACCAAGGCTGAAATCTGCCTCTGGACTCTTCTCCAGATGATTGAAAGGTTTACTGGTGGCATCACTGGAATGAAGATTTCGTCATAAATCCTGTGTGACTTTTGGGCGTGTAGATTATTAAAGGCACATCATACTACACTGCAAAATTACAAAGCCTTTACAAGGAACAGTTGATTTCTCTTAAGAGACTCTGGACAGATGGCAAGATTTGACTATCACTAAATCAGCTTAGTCAAACACATTATTAGTTCTCCAGCCTAATATTCACTGTGTATTCCTAATTAAATTGCTGAATGAAAAGGGCGATGTTGCCAAGCTTAAAGCAAGTAAACAACAGAAATCCATTTTCCTCCAAGATCAACCTCCTCCTGATGTGCTGCAAGTGGTTATACAAATCACAAAAAACAAAGCTCCTCTTGAAAAAGCAGCTCATTACAAAACACAAGAGATCAAAACCCAAATTCTACTTTTTAATGTGTTTACTATTTAATCAAGTGTCTGTTAACCTGCTTCTTTGTGACTATGAAGCAATTCAGGAAAATCAGGAGGTCAGACTGACTGCCACAAGAACCACCACATCAATAAAGCAGCATAATGGGCTTTCAGGTATTTAAAATAACAGGTCCCCCAAAGGCTGGATGTGCAGCTTCTCTGTGAGATAATTCCATCAGCAAGGGATGAGTGCTTCACTTATCAGAACTGGCACATAATGCTCAAGCACGACTTAATGCTTGCAAGAAAAGATGCCTGATTCTGCTTTGATTTCTAGAAGCCAGTCCTGAGTCCCTGTTAATTCTCCTCTTAACAGCACAAGGAATCAAAAGCTTTCATAAAATTACTAGATTTGTAACCAAGCTTTCACACTGAATTTTTTTTTCAATGCATAATCAAAACTTATTTTGATGGAAGACAAACTCAGCCATGTTATATTAAGAGAAATGATTCTAGAAAACATTTTTGCCCATCCTCCTTGCAGTGACCTTCTCTCTCTCTTGTCACTGTAAGGTTAATACTCAGGAAGTAGAACTAAGTGATTACCACTGTGCATGACAAGGATTGTTCCTTGCAGCAATTACTCCTTAATCAGAATGTTAGTCTTGTTTACACTCAACAGGGATAAAAACACAAATCCCAGATATTAGTATATGCTAAATAAACCCATTTACACTGCTTGAATTTTGAGTAGGTAACACACTTTAATGTAGGTGTGGCATTATTTTTAATGCAAAATTATGCATTAAATTCTCTTGAAATTCTAACATTCTGTGCTATTAAATACATGCTCTCATTTTCACCAGCATGAGGTGGTTGATTTTCTTTGCGTCAATAAAATGAACTAAGTAGTATATTCTTATTTCCACCAAAGTCGACACAGTATCCTTATAACCTATATATTTATTTCCCTAAATTATTGTCTGTCAATATTTCAAATTCCCAATGAAAAAGTTACAAAAAAAAATTTAGCTCTATAGACAAGTATGATAATTTTCACTGTATGTTAAGATTTTTAATAATTAGAGATACATATAACTGATGGCTCATTAATAGAATTTGCAAAGAGCACACAAAGTCTCCCTAAAACATTCTACAATTGATTCCTTTTGTGATCTGACATGAGCTGAATGGTGTTGAACTATTTGTTCACCATGGTTTGGGACAGGCTATTTAATTCATTTCTGACTTTTAAACAAATGTGAGAGGTTGTGTGTATCTTTATATTAGCATACATACTGGTTAACTACATTAATCATACGCAACACACCTCTGCTATGTGCTCAGTTAGGTGGGTCTTTTCAAGTACACGGCAATTAAACCCTCCTACATATGAATCGCTTAGCATTCGCGGAATACTTTCTACGTGAGTACTGAATGTTTACAAATGAGGCTGGCGTATTTTATACAGTCTTCACCACCTCGGTTGAGACGACTAAGGAGCACTATCATTGTGTACAAAACAGAGTCATAGGCAGATGCAGATTAAATAAGGTCACCTTACTCCTTACTTCCATCTTCCCATTATGGCTACGGCATTTGGACTCTGAACTTCACACCACCCATATTGCTAGCTTGAAATAAATGGTGTACCAATTCAGGATAGCTTACATGTCCTGCAAAAATGTCATGATTGTTATTAGTTACGATTTTAAGAAGTTTCCCACATATTCTAATACATTCAATCAAGCCACACTCTTCCACAGGAATCAAAAAAGCGAGATGGGCTGTCTCTGCTGAATTCCTAGTTCTGAAAAACAGAAACATCATCAACTCCAAGTCTAAAGCTGCAGCCTCAAAAGAATTTTGGAGGAGGAAAAAGCCACTGACTCCTTCACAGTCTCCTTCAAAATGACAAAGATAAACCGAAGAGTCAATATCCTAGTGGTCACAGTGCTGCTTATTAGAGACAATTCAAAATGAAGGCTCTGTCTCACGGGAAATTCTAATCTGCTTTTCTTTCCAACTATGAACAAAAATATTTTTAAAAGATCAAAATTTAAAAAAATCTTTTCCCATGGAAGATGAAATATAACATACCCAACTGACTCTCACTAGACATTTTCATTTGAAACAAAAGCACTTTCATTTTCCCAAGAATGAAATATTTTATGTTTTCTTAAAAATATTTTCACAGGGGTTTATTATTATCTATATTTTTAGTGTTAGGGCCCTTTGTTACCTTCTGTTAAAAAATGCAAAGCAAAATTATAAACAATATTTAGTATGCAAAGCAAATGACACACTAGATTATATTTTATAAATAAGGTACTAGATTTATGAACTGAGATTTTATAAATGCTGAAACAAAACCAGGATGCTTTTGCTTAAACTGGACACACAAAGAAATAAGATGTGCCTACTTTGCTTACTGTACTTACATCAGTTAGCAATTACTTCTTACACTGTATCCTGCAGAAAGAACATTTTTCTTTTTTATTGTTATTAATACTTGCCAAAATCTGGATGGCCTTAGCATTTTACCATTTGTAGTTGAATTAGCTGGCCCTTCATTTTGTCTTCAAACTAGCCATTTTCATGCACAGTTCATACGTATAAATCAGTCAGTAACAGTAGTTTGTCACCTTCATATATATTATTGATGAGAAAACAGACAACCCGCCAATTAAGATGCATGTGCTTGCCCCATCTCCAGGCTCAGCCCGAGGTACTGATGGAACAGTTGAAGTAAAAACTCAGTTTTACATTTCAAAAGAAGTTCAAAGGCAGTGAGAAAAGACTGCCCTGCAAAGGACACAGAAATTATATTTATTACTGGAAAAGTTTATTGAAGGAGTAGACTATATGATTTACTGTGTATGATAATAAAAAAATCATACTATGTGTCCACACCTTGTTCAACAAGATGTTCTACTTAGTTTTCCTTTCAGGCTTGTCTTAAATCTATGCATTTGGCAAAATGATAGTTTAAACATTCTTACAACACTAGTCATAGCTTAGTATCAAAGATATACAGACAAATAATGGTCAAGATAGAAATCAAGCAGATTTAACTGGATTTGTGGGGTTTTTTGCACCCCAGCAAGACATACAACAATATTTCCTGTGCCCCAAAATATTGCCAAGTGATAAATGGAAGAAAATATCATAAGTATCTGAAATCAGGATGTCTTTAGATGGGCAAGCAAACCTGACATCACTTGTCTTCTCTGCTTCCATGCAAATTCTTGGGTTGTCAAAAATCACCAAGCAATTCTATAAACACTAAGTATTTATTCCATGACCTACTAGTCCTTTCTAAAGAATTTAGAGAATTCATCCAACAAAAAAATATCTAAAATAAAATATTCAGCTAAAAAGATGTATTTTAAATAAATTAATATAAAATGAGATGACATTGGCTGCATAACATCTCTCTGACCTTGTTTTTGGAAAACCATATGGCCTTTGTTTCCTCTCTTTCTAAACGTGAGACTAAATATCCCATGTTAAGGCACATTTATGCTACTGTTCAAGTCTTATACAATACACATTTCATGGTACAACTTTGCAATGATAACTCCACACTACAAATGTACCACATGTACACTGTAAGTTAATGAAAAAGAGCTGAGCTAAATCAGCACTAGCAGAGAGAACACGATACTTCTCTTACCTCCATTTCTGTGCAGTGTAAACGGCCCGATTTATCTGTAATTGGAAAAAAAAAAGTTTTCAGATTAAGTAAAAGTCAATGGACAAATAAAAACTTTAACTTTTTTTTTTAGTAACTGCCACTTACTTTAATCATATATTTCAATAATATTTCTATTATATATGCATCACAGAATTGTTGTTACAAGGCGGCGGCCCTGCCCTCTTTATTTGGATCCTTCACAATATTCCCTTTCAAAAAGATGTGTCTTTAATGCCTGGCTTCATTATTTAAATTGTATGACTGATGCTTGGCCACGGAGGGAACATGAAAACATGTTGTCTTAAATTAAGCAGCAGCAAATAATTATTTCAAGAGAAAAAAACCAACATTAATTCATAAACCCAGGAAAAGTCACTGTTTCATCTGATACTTCTGGGATATCAAAGAGTCAACAACGTGAAGTTCAAGCAAATTAAAGCTGAAACATTACTGTAGTATTTTTATAAGTCTCTCTTGCCAATTCTTGCATTTCCTCCAAGTTCAAAAACATCACTTTGGTGTTTATATAATACAGAAAAATTAAGTTGATTGTTTCATCAAATTGAAATCTTAGTTTTCTCAAAAACAAAACACTGGTGTAAAAGTCTAAAAAGGCCTACAAAAAATAAGACTGAAATGTCAGAGCATATTAGGAAGGTACTATTTCACTAAAAGCAGCAAGTTTTTGAAAATAATTCTAAGATTATTAGCAAATTTATGAATATTAGGGGCTACTTCTGTGAAACTTAAATTACAGATGACCAAAACAATGTACATCCATGATTCAAGATGATACAAGACCAAGTCACAAAAATGTAGTCAAAATGGGGAAAAAAAAAAAAAGTGTGCCACCTTTTTTGGAGAAAAATACTACTTTTTAAAATTACTACTTCAGAAAAAAAGAGTAGTTATTTTAAACCTATAACAGTGTAATGGCATACAGGCAGCCATCAATGTTTGCAATCACTGATAATTTAAAATATCTCGACTTGCATCTCCTACGGTCCAACGGAACCGGAGTCAAACTATCTACTAGATACTCTCAGCAGCACAGGCACAAAGTACTCATTGCTACACCTCACAGCAATGCTGAGATCCCACAAAGATCCTTTTAATAGAAGTCCTAACCAAGTCCTGAAGCACAAAACAAATCCACCATCTCAGGCCAAAATAAGTAAGGTAACAATTGTATTTCTGAAAGAAATAGCAAGACAGTCATCTCACAGGCCCTTTGACAGACTGTTGATAAACTTCCATGAAGGTTGGTCTTTCAGGAAAAGCACTCAAATGCTGGAAACACACCGCAGACAGTATTCTAGACAGGTGCAAACTACTGATTGACTTACAACATTTTAATATATTCTGCATTATGGTAGTTATTAACCATACCATGCCATATGCCTCTGTACCTTGAGTCCAGCTATGCATTTACCAGACTTCCCTGAGCTGTTTGCAGTGACTTATGGACCCACTCCGTCGGGAATTTCCTACATTTCTGAAGAGACTAGCATTAGGAGTACTGACCCACAAAACATGCACTTACTTGCATCTATCAAGACTGAAACAAATTTGCTTTTTTCGGCCCATGCAAGCCACTTTACTTAGACTGCCTTTACTTATACAGGCTGGGAGTGGAAATTTCTTCTCTCTTCAGCTGATATGACTGAAAAAGCAGAACCTCCTAAGGGTAGCCTAAGGGTCGCACTTCGGCTGGACTCCCTGGGAGAAGTCACAGAATGGCCTCTGTCTGCAAGCAGCATTAAGCGCTTATCTGGTAAATAGGTGAAGTCTTACAAAATTATTTAAGCCGCTGCTTCTTAACACAGATCCAGACTTCAGAATCATTCAACTAGACACTAATCTGTGTAGCATTTTCACCACTCTTACTGCCAAAAAAAAAAGATTCAACAGTATTTTTCCATTACAGCTTTTAAATAGCGACTAATGTATTCATTACTAGCAAATAGCATAACTTGAACTGTCAAATTAACTTCGATTTATAAACAAGCTACAGTTTGGAAGATTATATGATTTTTCACTCATAGATTACTGAAATGCAAAAAAAAATGAACAGTTTTTGCAAGAAGGAAAGAGACTTAAATTGGAAGTTTTCTATATCTCTGAAAACAGTCTTAAAATAGACATATTTGTCACCAAAGAAAAAGGAAAAAAAAAAAAAAACAAACCAGACCTTCACATTAATTTTTCATTCCTCAACATTTCCACTTGAAAATTACTCTTATTTCAAACCTTCAACAAGAGGAGTCATGCCAAACTTTCATCAAGCATTAGGGCACACTGACTCATCCCTCAAGGCAGGAGCTTCAGGCTGCTTTTTAGACCGGGAAAAATAATTCTTTTCACAAAATCTCTCAGGATCCTATTAAAAAAAGACTATACTCAGTTTATCCGTAGCCTGTGCTTCACTGAAGCACAATTTCCCTGCCTTCTAAGGATTAACAAGTCACAGTTAGAAAGGGTCTTCATAAATTTAAAAACAAAAAGCAAGCATATCACGTACTGCATATAATGCACTGCTGCCAATAGTAAGCAG